>CM059434.1:2487221-2677727 GCA_030390025.1 Squalus acanthias | reverse complement strand
ACAACAGAAAACGCTGGAAAAACTCAGCAGGCCAGGCAGCATCCGTAGAGAGAGAAAGAGAGTTGACGTTTCAGGTCGATGACCTTTCATCAGAGTCAACCACGTTGGTGTGGGACTGGAGTCACATATAGGCCCAGACTGGGTAAGGACGGCAGATTTCCTTCCCTAAAAAGGACATTAGTGAGAAGTCGCACAACACCAGGTTATGGTCCAACAGTTTTATTTGAAATCACAAGCTTTCGGAGCTGCTGCCCCTTCGTCAGGTGAAGTGAAGGAATACGAATCGGCAAAGCATATATAGACAGAGAACAATGCATGTGTAGCGTACAATCTCAGACGACTACAGTTAATCTATCTGACTGTTTCTCTGCTGAGGTGTGATGAAAGGCAATCAGGTCAGCCAGGAAGCCACCACATCAAAGACATAGCAAGATACAACTGAGACAATGAGGTGGGGTCACAGGGGGTCTAATGTGTCAAATGCAGTCTGTATGGAAAACCATAAACTTTAAAATTTTTACTTTTTTTTTTACTGGAAATCACATCGGTGAACAAGCCAACGACGACTCGAGTCTGGATGACTCTACGTCGTGTAGCGTGATATGAACCCAAGATCTCGGTTGAGGCCGTCCTCATGGGTGCGGAACTTGGCTATCAGTTTCTGCTCGATGATTTTGCGTTGTCGTGTGTCTCGAAGGCCGCCTTGGAGAACGCTTACCCGCAGATCCGAGACTGAATGTCCTTGACTGCTGAAGTGTTCCCCGACTGGGAAGGACATTAGTGAACCAGTTGGTTTTGGTTTTTTTTAAAAACGATAATCCGACAGCTTCATGGTCACTTTTACTGATTCCAGCTTTTTATTTCACAAAACTGAATTCTAATTCTCAAACCGTGATGGTGGGATTTGAACTCGCATTCTCTGGATTATTAGTCCAGCGACATAACCAGTGCACTGCCTATGTAAACCGGTCACGCTGTAATTGCACCCTCCGACCAGTGGAGGCGCTGCAGCATGATGTTTTACTTCGGCACTTTCCATAAAAAATGTGGATCATCGTAATTCATAAATGGAAATAAGGTCCGAATCGAAGATTGGTAAGTGGGAGCTGGATTCCGTTGCTGCCCCGGTCCTATTAACCGCCACCCTCTGACCCCACTGCCCCAGCGGATTTCATACAGGCTCGACTCCAAGTGTGTAACACCAGGGGAGATCGACTAGTTGTGCTTTTTAAATACGTGCCAGAGTGTGTAAACAGGGAAATATTATCAGTCCCGACGTACAGGACGACTGACGTTGACTCAGGATAGACGACTGGAGCAGAGAGCAAACACACACAGACCGATCCAAACACATTCACACCAACCACCAGAGCCACGGCTATTTTTTAAAAACCGTGTTTCTGTACTAAATTGCAAAAGTTTGCTGTTCACACTGAGCTCTCCCGGGTGACATCAGGAGGGAGGAAGGAAGCTCGTCTGAAGAGATCACAACGCCCACAATGATCAAATCAATGAACAAGAAACGGCAGTGAAGATGGTGCAGAGAGTTTTCCTGTTGTGTGCGAAGCGACAGTTTAATTTCACGTGCAGCGAGACGCATTTGCTAGTTTGCATTCGGTGCGGTCGATCTGAAAATGACTGCTCGTGGTCCCCAGCCCGTTGGAGCAACAGTACGAGATACGTACAAGGCCCCAGCGGATTTAGTTCACATGCTGTGGGGGGCTCCCACAATGCGGCTATTCCCAACCATTTCGACAAAAGCTGATTACAGGAAACGAGGGTATGCAGCTAAACGAATACAGACAACAACTGCTCAGGAAACTGGCAGCCCAGCAGACTGATTCTGTGACAAACGCTCGCTGGGAGGTTGTTTCCCCTGGCTGGAGGGTCAAGAACCAGGGGTCACAGTCTCAGGATAAGGGGTCGACCATTTATGGCTGAAATGAGGAGAAATTTCTTCTCAAAGGGCTGTGGATGCCGAGTAGTTGAGTATATTCAAGGCGGAGATCGATAGATTTTTGGACTCTAGGGGAATCGAGGGATACGGGGATCAGGCGGGAAAGTGGAGTTGAGGTCGAAGATCAGCCATGATCTTATTGAATGGCGGAGCAGGCTCGAGGGGCCGAATCCTGCTCCTATTTCTTATGTTCTATTGTTGCTACTCTGAGGAATGGAGCACCTTCAAGATGTTTAGTTTCCAATCATAGAAATTTACAGCACAGAAGGAGGCCATTCGGCCCATCGTGTCCGTGCCGGCCGACAAAGAGCTCTCCAGCCTAATCCCACTTCCCAGCTCTTGGTCCGTAGCCCTGTAGGTTACGGCACTTCAAGTGCATATCCAAGTACTTTTTAAATGTGATGAGGGTTTCTGCCTCTACCACCCTTTCAGGCAGTGAGTTCCAGACCCCCACCACCCTCTGGGTGAAAAAAGTTCACCTCAACTCCCCTCTAATCCTTCTACCAATTACTTTAAATCTGTGCCCCCTGGTTATTGACCCTTCTGCTAAGGGAAATAGATCCTTCCTATCCACTCTATCTAGGCCCCTCATAATTTTATACACCTCAATCAAGTCTCCCCTCAGCCTCCTCTGTTCCAAAGAAAACAAACCCAGCCTCTCCAATCTTTCCTAATCAGGCCAGGCCACTGCTCAGTGAACTCAGGAGGTCAGAGGGCAATTGAAGCTCATTGTAAATTTTAGGCTCCAGGGTAATGACTGGTTCTCTCTTTTGTACCTGTAACGAGAGAGCCAGAGCGATGTTGGAATGTGATGGAGTTGCGCTCGACACAAGACCCACATACGCATGTTATAGCAGGAGGAGGAGGCCGGTCGGCCCATCGTGTCCGTGCTGGCTCTTTGCTGGGTAGCCCAACACGGCTCCCACTGCCTCGAGCACCCTTCCCACAGCCCCACACGTTCTCTGCTAAAAACATTTATCTACTCCTCCCTTATATAATGCGATGCTCCCTGACTCAACCACTCTGTCAAAACAGTCCCTGCTCCAACCACCCAGTGTGAGGTCATTCCTCCTAACCTCTCTCGGCGAGAACTTAAAATGGACGACAGGTCGTTACTGACTCAAAACCCTTCATCATTTTAAAAACCTCTAAACAGCACCGTGGGAGTACCTTCACCACACGGACTGCAGTGGCTCACCACCACCTTCTCAAAAGGCGATTAGGGATGGGCAATAAATGCCGGCCTTGCCAGTGACACCCACATCCCAGGAACGAATTTTTAAAAAAAATCTCATCTTCTCTGTTTCAGTGGAAACAGTCCCAGTATCTCGAGTCTCTCTCGTACCTATCCCTGGAATCATGAAATAAAAACAGAAAATGCTGGAGATACTCAGCAGGTCAGGCAGCATCTGTGAAGAGAGAAACAGAGTTAACGTTTCAGGTCGATGACCTTTCGTCCATCGTTCTGACGAAGGGTCATCGACCTGAAACGTTAACTCTGTTTCTCTCCCCACAGACGCTGCCTGACCTGCTGAGTGTTTCCAGCATGTCTGTTTTTATTTCAGATTTCCAGCATCTGCAGTATTTTCTTTTTGTATCCCTGGAATCATCCTGGGGAGCGGTCAAAATCCCAACTGGTTCACTAATGCCCTCGAGGGAAGGGAAGCCGCCATCCTTACCCGGTCTGGGCCTGTGCGCGGCTCCAGTCCCACACCAACGTGGCTGACTCTTGCATTCTGAAGGCGACGGCCCACCACCAACCTTCTCAGGGCAACTAAAGAGGGGCAATAAATGCAAGCCTTGCCAGCGACGCCCACATCCCGAGAATCAAATCATTTGTCTTAATTTAGCTCATCATCATGAACATCATCAGTCCTTCAAAGATCTTGGTCAAAATAAATTGCTGTTTAAACCGAATGCAGCACCAGAATATAAATCCCCCTGAACAATTACATCATAAAATCAAGAGCCCAGATGGTGAAACTCCAACATGTCACTCATGAGAACACCAAGATATATTTGAGAGACTGGGGTTTCCTATACTTGCAGAATCAGCCAGTGACAGACAGATACTACCAGCCAGAAAGTAGGATTAGAAAGAAAGACTTGCATTTATACAGTGCCTTTCACGACCTTAAAACTTTTGGAAACACGGCAGCCAATTTGCGCACAGCAAGCTCCCACAAACAGCAAAGTGATAACGATCAGATAATCTGTTTTAGCGACGTTGGTTGAGGGATAAATTTTGGCCAAGACACCAGGTAGAAATCCCCTGCTCCTCTTTGAAATAGTGGCCATGGGATATTTGTACGTCCACCAGAGAGGGCAGACGGTGCCTCAGTTTAAAGTCTCATCCGAAAGAATTCACCTCCGACAGTGCGGCGCTCCCTCAGTACTGCCCCTCCGACAGTGCGGCGCTCCCTCAGTACTGCCCCTCCGACAGTGCGGCGCTCCCTCAGTACTGACCCTCCGACACTCCCTCAGTACTGCCCCTCCGACAGTGCAGCGCTCCCTCAGTACTGCCCCTCCGACAGTGCAGCGCTCCCTCAGTACTGCCCCTCCCATAGTGCGGCGCTCCCTCAGTACTGCCCCTCCGACAGTGCGGCGCTCCCTCAGTACTGCCCCACCGACAGTGCGGCGCTCCCTCAGTACTGCACTGGGAGTGTCAGTCTGGATCATGGGCTCAAGTCTCTGGAGTGGGACTTGAACCCACAACCTTCGGACTCAGGCGAGAGAGCTGCCCACTGAGCCACGACTAACTCCAAGATTAATGTATAAATTTCAGGTGCGCCAAGAAACAGCAAGTGTGGCTGGAAATGGATTCATGTCCAATTCCAACCCTAGTCAACGTAAATGGGGGGGGGAAACAATTGAGGAGGTCAGCAGAATGGGTTAGTTATTCATGTCTGCAGTTTTTTTTGCAAAAGGGGTTCGCGGACAGCAACAGCTGCAAGAAAGTAGCAGCAACTCGGAACTTGCAGGAAAAGCAGGCCTATTGCGAAGATTGTTTCACAGCGTGCCGGACTGTGACGGTTCCCATCAGTAAAGGCCAGAGTCTCCCCAGGGACCAAGCCACATCTGCTGATAACCAACGCACGAGAGTCTCAGTGTAGATCCAAGAACGACTGGGGTGGGGGATGGGAGGGAACACTCGTTTGTTTTGATTAACCTCACGACAAGGCACTAGGAAGCAGCGGCCTCCTGACATCTTGCTGCACACAGGAGGGAGGTAACTTTCTTGATGGCTTCTCCAGCCGGCTCGGTCTCGACTTTCTATTTATCTGATCGCAGCATGCCTTCCACACAGAATGTAACCGAGGGCTCGGTCTCACGGTTTCAGCTTCCCTGGGTAACCAACTCCCTTTTAATACCATTAGTTTTTCCAACTTTACATCTGCAAACTGGCTTTAGCCGTACACTCGCACAAGCGCCTCACCATCGGACTGGGTTTTCAAACAGGATGGCGAGCCATTTCTTTTCTTTTAATTCTCACGGGGCAAAGAGAAGGACCTTCTGTTGGTGCAGCACCTTCTCAGAACCTCCTCGCTGCCAGTAAATTACATCGAGTGTAGTCACCGTTTGGCTGCGGTGTTTGTCTACCTATTTCCACACAGCAAGAGCCCACAAACAGCAAGGAGCCAAGAGACCTTCTCCCTGCCAACTCCACAGTCGTGCTCCTGAGCAAGGGGGCTGGCGAGTCGACGGGCACTCTGCCTCAGCTTCACACGGTGTTGGAGCAGCAGATAGTTTGGGACGTCCGGAGGTCGTGAAAGGCACTATACAAACGCAAATCAATCTTTCACCAGCTGCCTACCCACAACTGGTTGCCAAAAAGTGTTTCCTCCCACTGAAACCGTGGGTAGGAGCTGATGCAGAGACCCATTAAAAATCCTTCCCAACATCCCCCAGTACAATCCTGTGACCAAAGGCTCAGCTTCCTGGAGATGCGGTTTTTATACTTGCATCACGTGACTGACCTGCCCCTCCCCTTTCAACATTCTGCCAATCACAGACAGGAGTCTGCTGCTTCAGCAACCAATCCCGAAACCTGCTGCTCTACAAACTACGAACGGCTCCTTTAAGGCATGCACTGCCCACCAACGGGTAGCTTTCCATCGTCCCCGACCATCCACAAGAACACCCCCTTTGGCAGAGAGCTGTGGATGCTCACTCAACCGTGGTTATTTTCTCATTTGCAAGCAGAGAAAGAAATGATTTGATACAATATGTTGGATTATCAACGTCCTCACCCTGGCTGATGCACAATTAGTTCCCACGTTACAAGGCAAGTTATTACTGGAAACAGTCCCAGCTCTGCTGGGTACACAGGCGTGGCTCAGTACGGAGGGGCAGTGCTGAGGGAGGGCCGCACTGTCGGAGGGGCAGTGCTGAGGGAGGGCCGCACTGTCGGAGGGGCAGTGCTGAGGGAGGGCCGCACTGTCGGAGGGGCAGTGCTGAGGGAGCGGGGCACTGTCGGAGGGGCAGTACTGAGAGTGTGCTGCACTGTCGGAGGGGCAGTACGGAGGGAGCGCCGCACTGTCTAAAGGGGCCATCTTTCGGATGAGATGATAAACAGGCCCCAATCTGCCCTCAGGTGGAAAGAGGCGAGATGAGGAAAAAAATAAGCAGCTAGTTCCAATGATCTGGAACGCGCTGCCTGAAAGGGCAGTGGAAGCAGATTCAATAGTAACTTTCAAAAGGGAATTGGAAAAATACTTGAGGGGAAAAAATGTACGAGCTATGGCGAAAGAGCACGGGGGAGTGGGACTGATTGGAGAGAACGACCAAAGAGCTGGCACAGGCACGATGGGCCGAATGGCCTCCTCCTGTGCGACAAGATCCTGGGAGCAGCAGGGTTGCGATTGGACTTTGATCCCATTTCCCCCCTAAAGGATCGGACTGTTGCCAGCTCAGACTACGAAGCAGCTGGGAGCGGCAGGCCGCAGACGTTTCCCGCTCTGACCATTTTAACTCAGAAACAATCGCATTAACCCATTTCCTTTTCTTACTCGGTCACTCTGCCTGGTCCAGAGTTTTGCTGTGTGAACACAGAGAATCTGCTTCTATTAATGTGGCAATCACAACAGCTGAACGAGCAGAGAGTCACACTGACAGAGAGCGGGAGAGGGCTGCTCCAGGTCACCAAAGAGATCTTGTCCGGTATATTGAACCACTCGGAGCAGGCACCCTCCACCTGGCCAGGCCAGAGGGTCTGCGCACACAGAGGCTCGGGTTCCCATCACTCCCGGATTGGCCGCAAGTCTCCAGGAATCGAGGATTTATAGAATCATAGAAGATAGCAGCAGGAGTAGGCCATTCGGCCCCTCTAGCCTGCTCCGCCATTTAATGAGATCATGGCTGATCATCCAAACTCAGTACCCTGTCCCTGCTTTCTCCCCATATCCCTTGATCCCTTTAGCCTTAAGAAATATATCCAACTCCTTCTTGAATCTATTTAATGAATTGGCCTCTACAGCCTTCTGTGGCAGAGAATTCCACAGGTTCACCACTCTCTGGGTGAAGAAATTCCTCCTCATTTCTGTCCTAAATGGCTTGCCCCTTATCCTTAGACTGTGACCCCTGGTTCTGGACTCCGACCATCAGGAACATCCTTCCTGCATCTAGTCTGTCTAGTCCTGTTAGAATTTGATAAGTTTCAATGAGATCCCCTCATTCTTCTAAACTCCAGCGAGTATAAGCCCAATCGACCCAATCTCTCTTCATACGTCATTCCTGCCATCCCAGGTATCAGCCTTGTGAATCTTCGCTGAACTCCTTCCATGGCAAGAACATCCTTCCTCAGATAAGGTGACCAAAACTGCACACAATACTCAAGGTGTGGTCTCACCAAGGCCCTGTACATTACCGCGATCAACCCAAGAGACAAGTCACAGGGAAGTGGAGTCCGCACTTTGGGGATTTGGACTTCCCTTTCCAGACTGCTTCGTCCTTGCACATTCCACCAGGCCCCACTCCATTGTCCGTTATCTGCCACAAACGAACGGGTCAGCATCGGTCTCAGAAACGTGCACATCTCCTAAAGCGAAGGCGTTGGACTCGCGCGTGTTGGATCGCGCGCACGGCGCCCCCTGCCCACCCTCGGTCAAAGGGAGATCCCCACTCTGTGATTGGCCACGGTGGCGACTCTGGCTTTGTAGGTTGTTGCTGCTCCTGTCCCTGGACCACGGTATGTCCGTCAGATCAGGAGAAAGAACATAGGAACAGGAGGAGGCCATTCAGCCCCTTGAGCCTGTCCCGCCATTCATAGAAACATAGAAAATAGGTGCAGGAGTAGACCATTCGGTCCTTCGAGCCTGCACCGCCATTCAATGCGTTCATGGCTGAACATGCTACCTCAGTACCCCATTCCTGCTTTCTCGCCATACCCCTTGATCCCCCTAGTTGTGAGTATTATATCTAACTCCCTTTTGAATATATTTAGCGAACTGGCCTCAACAACCTTCTGTGGTAGAGAATTCCATAGATTCACCACTCTCTGGGTGAAGAAGTTCCTCCTCATCTCAGTCTTAAATGGCTTCCCCTTTATCCTTCGACTGTGACCCCTGGTTTTAGTTTTCCCTAACATTGGAAACATTCTGCCCGCATCTAATTTGTCTAAACCAGTCAGGATTTTAAATGTCTCTATAAGATCCCCCCTCATTCTTCTGAACTCCAGAGGATACAAGTTCAGTTGATCCAGTCTTTCTTGATATGTCAGTCTGGCCATCCCAGGAATCAATCTAGTGAACCTTCGTTGCACTCCCTCAATAGCAAGAATGTCCTTCCTCAAGTTAGGAGACCAAAACTGCACACAGAGAGATCCTGGCTGATCTGTATCTTAACTCTATCCATCCGCCTTGGCTCCATATCCCTCAACACCCTTCTGTGGGAAGTGTCTCACCTCCCGACTCCCCAAAGCCTTTCCACCATCTACAAGGCACAAGTCAGGAGTGTGATGGAATACTCTCCACTTGCCTGGATGAGTGCAGCTCCAACAACACTCAAGAAGCTCGACACCACCAGGACAAAGTAGCCCGCTTGATTGGCACCCCATCCACCACCTTAAACATTCACTCCCTCCATCACCGGCGTACCGTGGCTGCAGTGTGTACCATCTACAAGAAGCACTGCAGCAACTCGCCAAGGCTTCTTCGGCAGCACCTCCCAAACCCGCGACCTCTACCACCTAGAAGGACACGGGCAGCAGGCGCATGGGAACACCATCACCTCCAAGTCACACACCATCCTGACTTGGAAATATATCACCGATCCTTCATCGTCACTGGGTCGAAATCCTGGAACTCCCTCCCTAACAGCACTGTGGGAGTACCTTCACCACACGGACTGCAGCGGTTCAAGGCGGCGGCTCACCACCACCTTCTCGAGGGCAATTAGGGATGGACAATAAATGCTTGCCTTGCCAGCGACGCTCACATCACAGGAATGAATTTTTTTTTAAAAATCTATCGATCTCGGATTGAAAATTATTAGTTGACCCCCAGCGTCTACTGTTTTTGCGGGAGTGAGCTCCACACTTCCGCCACCCAATGGGAAACATGCAAGGGGAAATAAATTGCATTTATGGAATGGAGAGAAAAAAAAAAAAATCACATTTCACAGCAAGATCCCATCAACAGAATTGATCAGTTTCAGAACCGTTTAAAGTAAATCAATACATCAAATGACTTCTATTTATAACCACCACAAATAACAGCACTCAATCCAATTCAGGAGTCATTTCAGAGAGTTGATGACACAGTCTAATGCTTCCAGAGGGCTGAGTTGCAGCATTTACTTTCATTAAAGGCAGAACCACTTATAAAATGTGATTGGGGAAATCATTCTTTGACAATCGCCTGTCTGTACACTGTTCTAACTTAGTGGTGCCTTTCAGTGTAAATTAACACACTCGGTTCTGTGGGTGCAAAAACTCAACTACAGGGGACCAACCTTCCCTTTAATTTTTTTTTGGGAGCGTGGCCCCTTTAACGGGCTGGGCGGCCCATTCAAATTCCCGCGCACGCGCTTTTTTTCTTCCCTATTTAAAAGCCGGCGCGCAGGAGCGCTGCACGGCCACACACCTTAAAGCAAACACTGCAGGTGACCCAACCGTTACTGACTGATCCATCACGTGATCAATCCTCCAGGAACACGTCCACAGTTGTGGACACACACACGGTGAGCCAGATTGTATTCCCTCAGATCTGTAAAGCCAGACCCAGTCCATTGATCCATCGAGGACTACAACAATCTTCAGGGACAGGGGGGGGGGGGGGGGGGGGGAAAAGAGAGGGGGGTTGGAATCTGACCTCCGAGACGGGAATCTGTGTCCCCGCTCGGAGAATGGTAGGAATTCTTTGACGCATCAACACCTGTGTAAGCTGGTGATTTTGACTAGGCGCTGACGTCATGTGTGACTGCACTGTCGAGCGGACACGAGACTGGCGTCAGAGAGAGAGAGAGAGAGAGAGAGAGGCAGAGAGCGAGAGCGCTACTTCAACAAAGTTACGGTCCATGTTTCAAACGGCCCACGCGATAGATCCACACAAGATTGTGAACAATCCTCGCCATCCTCAATTGTTGACTTTGATTTTTTTCTTTGCTCAAGGTTTGGGATCCAAGGTTGAATAATATAATCGCTCCTGACATTAAAGGCTCAAAAATGTCCCCAATCACCAAACGCCCACCTGAGAAGAGGATTCTAATCTGTACCAGTGCGATTAATTTTGTTTTAATTATCAGTCATCCTTATGACCCGAGTGATGCGGAATTCAAAGCACAGATTCGTAACACGTCAAGGACACACACCACCTGCAGCTGGCTGACATTATCCAGCTTCAATTCCTGTAGGACCCCTCTTCTCTACATGCTGCCCCTCGGCGACATCGTCCGAAAAAACGTCAGTTCCCACATGTACGCTGATGACACCCAGCTCCACCTCACCACCACCTCTCTCGACCTCGCCACTGTCTTTAAATTGTCAGACTGCTTGTCCGACATCCAGTTCTGGATGAGCAGAAATGCTCTTGAATTACATGTTGGGAAGACCGAAGCCATTGACTTCGGTCCCCGCCACAAACTCCGTTCCCTTGCCACCGACTCCATCCCTCTCCCTGGCAACTGTCTGAGGTTGAACTGTGACTGTTCGCAACCTTGGTGACATATTTGACCCCCGAAATGAGCTTCCGACCACATATCCGCAGCAAAACCAAGACTGCCTACTTCCACCTCCATAATATCGCCCGTCTCCGCCCTTGCCTCAGCTCATCTGCTGCTGAAACCCTCATCCATGCCTTTGTTACCTCTAGTCTCAACTATTCCAACGCACTCCTGGCTGGCCTCCCACATTCTACCCTACGTAAACTTGAGCTCATCAAAAACTCGGCTGCCCGTGTCCTAACTCGCACCAGTCCCGTTCACCCATCACCCCCTGTGCTCGCTGACCTACATTGGCTCCTGGTTAAGCAACGCCTCAGTTTTAAAATTCTCATCCTTGTTTTCAAATCCCTCCATGGCCTCCTCGCCCCTCCCTATCTCTGTAACCTCCTCCAGCCCCACAACACATCTCTGTGCTCCTCTAACATCCTTGATTATAAATCACCCCACCATTGGTGGCCGTGCCTTCAGCTGCCTGGGCTCCAAGCTCTGGAATTCCCTCCCTAAATCTCCCCGCCTCTACCTCGCTTTCCTCCTTTAAGACGCTCCTTAAAACCTCCCTCTATCTACCCGACTGAATCCCTTAATCATTTTAAACATCTCGATCAGATCGCCCCTCAACCTTCTAAACTCGAGGGAATACAAGCCAGGTCTGTACAACGGTCCTCATAATTTAACCCTTTTAGCCCCGGTATCATTCTGGTGAATCTGCGCTGCCCCCCCTCCAAGGCCGGGCCCAGAACTGAATGCAGTTACTCCAGATGGGGTCTGACCCAGGCTCTGTACAACTGAAGCATCACTTCCTCCCCTTTGTCTTCCAACCCCCAGAGATGTTAACCCATTTTAAATAGACAGGTTAATGCTGTTATTAAGATAGCGGCACAGCTTATGGCCACAACGCTTGTCCACCAATACTACAGACAGTCAGTTCCAGGCTGAAATCTCGGCAGACCTGCAAAGGGAAATATCTCATCACATTTCACTTCCTCTTCTCTGGCCATTTACTGCCAGCATTCTATTCATAGTAATTTTAATACGGAGCTTTGACTTGTTCATTTCTTAACTTTCTGGCAGATGTTGTTTAGGCTGGGGGGGGGGGTTATTTCCATCAAAGAACATAAGAATCAGGAGTTGGCCATTTGGCCCCTTGAGCCTGCTCCGCCATTCATTAAGCTCATGGCTGACCTTTGACCTCAACTCCACTTTCCCGCCCGATCCCCATATCCCTTGATTTCCCCATGAGTCCAAAAATCTATCGATCTCGGTCTTGAATATACACAACGACTGAGCATCCACAGCCCTCTGGGGTAGAGAATTCCAAAGATTCACAACCCGCAGTGAAGAAATTCCTCCTCATCTCAGTCCTAAATGGCCGACCCCTTATCCTGAGACTGCGCCCCCTAGTTCTGGACTCTCCAGCCAGGGGAAACATCCTGTCAGCATCTGTTTAAGCCCCTAAAATAGCAGAAAGGGTTTCAGCCAATCTTCATCAATGGCACAAAAATCTTGCCAACCACTCAGAGGCTTGTGAATCTTTGGAATTCTCTACCCCAGAGGGCTGTGGATGCTCAGTCATTGAGTATATTCAAGGCTGAGATCGATAGATTTTTGGTCTCTCGGGGAATCGAGGGATATGGAGATCGGGCGGGAAAGTGGAGTTGAGGTCGAAGATCAGCCACGCAGAGTTTATATTTTAATGAGACAGCCCCTCTGGTTAGGGAGTACAGGAGCATGGATTGAAACGCCCGATTCCAACACCTCACTGGCCCCAACACATGCAGTAGCAGCCTCCCACGTTCTGCCAATGCCAACACTCAAGAAGCTCGACACCATCCAGGACAAAGCAGCCCGCTTGATTGGCACCCCATCCACCACCTTAAACATTCACTCCCTCCACCACCGGCGCACCGTGGCTGCAGTGTGTACCATCTGTAAGATGCACTGCAGCAACTCGCCAAGGCTTCTTCGGCAACACCTCCCAAACCCACAACCTATTAGGACAAGGGCAGCAGGTGCATGGGAACACCACCACCTCCAAGTCACACACCATCCTGACTTGGAAATATATTGGCCGTTCCAGGATTTTGACCCAGCGATGATGAAGGAACTCCCTCCCTAACAGCACTGAGAGAGTACCTTCACCACATGGACTGCAGCGGTTCAAGGCGGCGGCTCACCACCACCTTCCCAAGGGCAATTATGGATGGCCAATAAATGCCGGCCTTGCCAGCAACGCCCACATCCCGAGAATTAGAAACACTGTTTTAATATAAAGTTAAGCGACCTTTGGCCCAGCTTTCTCTCCCGGGTTTCTACGATTCTGTAGATGTTTAACTGATGTCTCCTGCAGCAGGGATTCAACTCGAGACTTGTAACTTCCAATTATTCGGTGAAAGTTTCTTTGAAAATCAGTCACGACACCGAGCCAAGAATGACCATCTCACCAAAGCTACGTAAAACTGCAGAACATCCGTCAAACCTCGTCACGGAATCCTGGCTGGCTGCTCCCCCACCAAGGCCCGGCACCTCCTCTCTGAAGTTTTTTTTATAGAAGGGTAATCATATTTCAAACTAGGGCTGTGAGGAAAGAGCAGAGGGGTGTGGGACTAATTGGAGAGCTCTTTCAAAGAGCCGGCACAGGCACGATGGGCTGAATAGCCTCTTTCGGTGCTGTGATTCTATGAGCTATTTTTCCAGAAGAAATAATCACAGCAACCATTGCCTTCTTAAATCTGCACCATCTCCGCACCTCAGCATCTTAAAAACCTGGATCACGCCCCCTCAATGAAAACAAGCTCATTTCTGAGAGTCTCCAAATAGCTTAGCATTCTTCTTAAATGAAAAGTGAGAGATTACCCACATCTCCCTGTTAATCAACATCTCACCATCAAATCTACAAGTGCTAAAGACTGGAGAAGCTGGGGTTGTTCTCCTTATAGCAGAAGTTCAACAACATAAGAAATAGGAGTCGTCGGCCATACAGCCCCTCGATCCTGCTCCGCCATTCAATAAGATCATGGCTGATCTTCTACCTCATCTTCACTTTCCCGCACTATGCCCATATCCCTTGATTCCCTTAATATTCAAAAATCTATCGATCTCTGCCTTGAATATATTCAACGACTGAGCCTCCACAGCCCTCTGGGGTAGAGAATTCCAAAGATTCACCACCCTCAGTGAAGAAATTTCTCATCTCAGTCCTAAATGGCCTACACCATTATTCTGAGACTGTGACCCCTGGTTCTAGACTCCCCCAGCCAGGGGAAACATCCTCCCAGCATCTACCCTGTCAAGCCCTGTAAGAATTTTGTATGTTTCAATGAGATCACCTCATTCTTCTAAACTCCAGAGAATATAGGCCGAGTCTACTCAATCTGTCCTCATAGGACAATCCCCCCAACCCAGGAACCAGTCTGGTGAACCTTCGTTGCACTCCCTCTATGGCGAGTATATCCTTCCTTAGGTAAGGAGACCAAAACTGTACACACTACTCCAGGTGTGGTCTCACCAGGGCCCTATATAATTGCAGTAAAACGTCTTTACTCTTACACTCAAATGCTCTTGTAATAAAGGCCAACATACCATTTGCTTTCCTAATTGCTTGCTGTACCTGCATGTTAACTTTCAGTGATTCATGTACAAGGACACCCAGGTCCCTCTGAACACCAACATTTCCCAATCTCTCACTATCGCTGCAGGAGTTCCTCAGGGCAGTGTCCTAGGCCCAACCATCTTCAGCTATTCATCAATGACCTTCCCCCAACATGGGTATGTTCGCTGATGACTGCAGTGTTCTGCGCCATTTGCAACTCCACAGATAATGAAGCAGTCCATGCCTGCATGCAACAAGACCTGGACAACGTTCAGGCTTGGGCTGATAAGTGGCAGGTAACATTCGCGCCACAGAAATGCCGGGCAATGATTATTTCCAACAAGCGAGAGTCTAACCACCTCCCCTTGACATTCAATGGCATTACCATCGCCGAATCCCCTACCATCAACATCCTGGGGGTCACCATTGACCAGAAACTTAACTGGACCAGCCACATAAATACTGTGGCAACAAGAGCAGGTCAGAGGCTGGGTATTCTGTGGCAAGTGTCTCACCTCCTGACTCCCCAAAGCCTTTCCACCATCTACAAGGCACAAGTAAGGAGTGTGATGGAATACTCTCCACTTGCCTGGAGGAGTGCAGCTCCAACAACACTCAAGAAGCTCGACACCATCCAGGACAAAGCAGCCCGCTTGATCGGCACCCCATCCACCACCTTAAACATTCACTCCCTCCACCACCGGTGTACCGTGGCTGCAGTGTGTACCATCTACAAGATGCACTGCAGCAACTTGCCAAGGCTTCTTCGGCAGCACCTCCCAAACCCGCAACCTCTTCCACCCAGAAGGACAAGGGCAGCAGACGCATGGGAACACCACCACCTCCAAGTTCCCCTCCAAGTCTCACACCATCCTGACTTAGAAGTATATCACTGATCCTTCATCGTCGCTTGATCAAAATCCTGGAACTCCCTACCTAACAGCACTGTGAGTCTTCACCACACGGACTGCAGTGGTTCAAGGCGGTGGCTCACCACCACCTTCTCAAGGGCAACTAGGGATGGGCAATAAATGCTGGCATTGCCAGCGACACCCAGATCCCATAAACGAATAAAATAAAACCTTTAAAAAATACTCTTGCTTTTCTATTTTTCCTATCAAAGTGGATAACTTCACATTTCTCCACATTATATTCCATTTTGCCATGTTCTTGCCCACTCACTTAGCTTGTCTTTTTCCCCTTGAAGCCTCTTTGCATCCTCCTCACAACTTACATTCCCACCCAGCTTTGTATCGTCAGCAAACTTGGATACATTACACTCGGTCCCCTCATCCAAATCATTGATGTAGATTGTAAATAGCCGAGGCCCAAGCACTGATCCTTGCGGTACCCCACTAGTTACAGCCTGCCAACCCGAAAATTCCTACTCTCTGTTTTCTGTCCATTAACCAGTCCTCTATCCATGCTAGTATATTACCCCCAATCCCATGAGCTCTATAGTATAATATGGCAGGTTAACGGTGATTTGATTGAGGTTTTTAAGACTTTAAAAGGAATTTATAGGGTAGATAGAGAGAAACTTTTTCCACTGGTGGGGGAGTCTAGAAAAAGGGAACATAACCTTAAAATCAGAGCTAGTCCATTCAGGAGGGGGGTTAGGAAACACTTCTTCACACAAAGGGTGGTAGCAGTGTGGCACTCTCTCCCACAAAAAGCACTAGATGCTAGCTCAATTAATATTTTTCAAACTAAGATTGCTAGATTTTTGCTAGACAAGGGTATTAAGGGATATGGAGCCAAGGTGAGGCCCAAGCACTGATCCTTGCGGTACCCCACTATTTACAGCTTGCCAACCCGAAAATGACCCGTTTATCCCTACTCTCTGTTTTCTGTCCGTTAACCAATCCTCAATCCATGCTAGTATATTACCCCCAATCCCATGAGCCCTAGTTTTGTTTAATAACCTCTTGTGTGGCACCTTATCGAATGCCTTCTGAAAATCCAAATACACCACATCCCCTTATCAATTCTGCTAGTTACAACCTCAAAAAACAGATTCATCAAACACTATTTCCCTTTCATAAATCCGTGTTGACTCTGCCCAATCCTATTATTTTCTAAGCGCCCTGTTACCACATCCTTAATAACAGATTCTAGCATTTTCCCTACTACTGATGTCAGGCTAACTGGTCTGTAGTTCCCGGTTTTCTCTCTCCCTCCTTTCTGAAATAGTGGGGTTACATTTGCTACCTTCCAATCTGCAGGAACCATTCTAGAATCTATGGAATTTTGGAAGGTGACAACCAATGCATCCACTATCTCAAAAGCCACCTCTTTCAAAACCCTAGGATGTAGGCCATCAGGTCCAGGGGATTTATCAGCTTTTAGTCCCATTAATTTCTCCAGTACTATTTTTTTTACCCGAATACTACTTTCTTTCAGTTCTTCATTCTCACTAGACCCTTGGTTCTCCACTATTTCCTGGAAGTTTTTTGCGTCTTCTTCAGTGAAGACAAAGTATGTGTTTAATTTCTCTGCCATTTCCTTATTCCCATTATAATTTCTCCTGTCTCAGCCTGTAAGGGACCCACATTTACTTTCGCTAATCTTTTCCTTTTTACATACCTATAGAAGCTTTTACAGTCCGTTTTTATGTCTCTCGCTAGTTTACTCTCATTCTATTCTCCCTTTATCAATTTTTTGGTCCTTCTTTGCTGAATTCTAAAACCCTCCCAATCCTCAGGCTTACCACTCTTTTTGGCAACATTAGAAGCCTCTTCCTTTGATATACTATCTTTAACTTCTCTTGTTAGCCACAGTTGGACCACTTTTCCTGTGGGGTTTTTGTGCCTTAAAGGAATGTATATTTGTTGTAAATTATGTATTAATTCTTTAAATGCTAGCCATTGCTTGTCTACCGTCATAACTTTTAATGTAGTTTCCCAATCTACCTTATGAGATGATGAGATTTATAGAGGGGATCAAAATTATGAAGGGGTTTCGATAGGAGTGAATAAGGAGAAACGGTTTCTACTGGCTGGAGGGTTGGTAACCAGAGGACACAGATTTAAGGTGATTGGTTAAAAAGAGGCGACACGAGGAAAATATATATATATTTTTTTACGCAGCGAGTTGTTGTGATCTGGAATGCGCTGCCTGGAAGCAGATTCAATAATAACTTTGAAAAGTGAATTGGATAAATACTTCAAAAGGAAAAATTCGCAGGGCTGTGGGGAAAGAGCAGGGGAGAGTGGGACTAATTGGAGAGTTCTTTCAAAGAGCCGGCACAGGCACGATGGGCCGAATGGCCTCCTTCTGTGCTGCATCATTCTACGGTTCCAGCACAACACTTTGAAATGTTCAGGTTCTAAGTGGATTAATTAGAGAGAAAAAGACACATTCCCCAGGATTTGTTTTAAATATCTTGCTACTGCTCTCTGCATTACATCTATTCTCTCCTGAAGGTAGCGTGACCCATCAGTCGATATATACAAGGTTACAGTAACATGCTCTGACTCGCAGCTAAATGTTGAAAACGCAGCCCAGTATTTGATTAGCTTTGTTATTGTTTCCACTCCAACTGAACATCAAGCACGTGTTGGCTCCCCTGTCTCCATGTGCCTGTTGTGATGCTCTCTACAGTAAAACTGCCATTATATAACCCAGGTCCAGATCTTCAAATGGGAAAATTGGATAGAAACATCGAAAAATAGGAGCAGGAGTCGGCCATTCGGCTCTTCGAGCCTGCTCCGCCATTCAATATGATCATGGCTGATCCTTTATCTTAATACCATATTCCCACTCTCTCCCCATACACTTGATGCCTTTATGATAATTTTATGAAGTAGACAAAGAACAAGGCTATGGGGAGAGAGCGGGGCAGTGGGATTAGTTTGGGATTGATACAGGGCTATGGGGAGTGAGCGGGGCAGTGGGATTGGTTTGGGATTGATACAGGGCTATGGGGAGAGAGCGGGGCAGTGGGATTGGTTTAGGATTGATACAGGGCTATGGGGAGAGAGCGGGGCAGTGGGATTGGTTTAGGATTGATACAGGGCTATGGGGAGAGAGCGGGGCAGTGGGATTGGTTTAGGATTGATACAGGGCTATGGGGAGAGCGCGGGGCAGTGGGATTAGTTTGGGATTGATACAGGGCGATGGGGAGAGCGCGGGGCAGTGGGATTGGTTTAGGATTGATACAGGGCTATGGGGAGAGAGCGGGGCAGTGGGATTGGTTTAGGATTGATACAGGGCTATGGGGAGAGCGGGGCAGTGGGATTGGTTTAGGATTGATACAGGGCTATGGGGAGAGAGCGGGGCAGTGGGATTAGTTTAGGATTGATACAGGGCTATGGGGAGAGAGCGGGGCAGTGGGATTGGTTTAAGATTGCTCGAGCAAAGTCGGCACAGGTACGATGGGACGAATGGCCTGCTTCTGTGCGGTAAAGCTCTGACTCTGGAGATCAATTTCCCCTATACTGCCTGGATTGGTGGCATCAGTAAGTATGTTGTACTAAGCTCTCTCTCTCTCTCTCTCTCCCCAACGAACAGCAGGGCCCCAGAAGCTCAGGACTCCACGAATCACCATCCTCGATAGCGCGCCAATCGCTCAGCAACAACTTCTGCTTTTTATTGCCAAGTCTTCAATGAGCTAATTTCCTGGCCAGAATTCACTTACACTCGGTTAAATTGATTACTGAAGAAACCCACTGCTCCAGTTTGACATTAGCTTATTTGTCTAATTCTATAAGAGACTTCTGTGAGCACTTGCCGCAGTCCATTCGGGAAACCTGATCTGTCCAAACCCTCGCTACATTTATATCATCTCATTTGCTTTCTCGATTAAGCTTGGCATTCATAGCAGACCTCACTGAATTTTAAAATCATAATGACATCCTAGGTGACTTGTGACCCTGGTAAACTATCCCTCCTCATGCTTCTCGACAAGTCAGTAACCTTTGACATGGCTGAGCGCATTATCCTCCTCCAACGCCTCTCCTCCGTCCAGCTAGTGGACAACCTGCTTAATATCAACTTCTAGGCTGGGGCAAGACTTCACTGAGCTAGGATGTGATGCTCGCCATTGATAAGTGATTGGTTTTCAGTTACAGTAAGTGAAAGAAAGGCAATTAGCTGACACGATTTAGAAGGAATCCATTAAGCTCCTTGGCACCGCGCTATCGACCCGTGCCCAGTGCCCTTGTGAGCTGCACTTCAGCAACTGCACGGCTGAAATGGACAGGGAGAGCAATGTTTGTTTGTTTAGAAGTCAGGCCAATCATTGATGAGTTCATGGAACTGAAGGGGTGAACTCGTGCTCGACATCTCCTGGAAATGAATCAAACCCTTCACCAAAAGAATGCACCTCCTCACGCTAACGACAGTTGCTGTGTGTTACTGATATCGAGGGCACAAAGTCTACGCCCAAACGTGCAAGTACGCAAGATTTAGAAGACGATCAGGGTGATGCCCACTCAAGAGAGTTAGAGACAAAACATTCGGGTGAACTGGATCCAATCCATGCCTTGCTTGGAGCGGACAGAGTGGGGAAACCCTCACCTCCCCGGTCGCGACAATCCTCTCTCTCTCGCTCTCTGCTCAGCACACACACGTTACCAAGTGGACATTTGTGCATTAGTCAGAAGGAAAACCAACAAAGTCAGGATGAGCAGAGGAAAGAATAGATTGAATACGGCCCTCAGCTACGATGAGGCGGAGGGGGACAACCGCCAGTGGCACCACATCAATTGATGACGGGGCTCCAGGATGGCTCTGCTGGATGGGAGAGCGAGTGGCTAAATGCAGCAAGATCCCAGGTTCGATCCCTGCTCTGTGCCGAGTCAACTGATCTCGGTTGCAGTAGAGGTGTTTCTGTGCCCCATAGTCGGGAGAATCGGCCAAGGTTCCCGCTCCCGATCCCTAGCCATGGAAGCGTGCAAGTAAGGATGCAAACTCCAGAACTTCAATTTCAGGCTTCAGGGAACAATATTCATAAAGGAAGTTTGTTTAAGCCCGGTCGGTTTTTAAGCATCTTCCTTATCACGGGACTGCAAGCAGCAAACAATCTATAGTTTGCACAGGTGCCCAAGTCCAGGTTCATAGGTCACATATACGTCATATTGATAAGATTTTAGTGCATTGGTTTCAGACGTCTACTTTCTGGACTTCTAGCCCCAACAATGGTTCAGCTGATGTGATCCCAAACTGGCTACGCACCTAGACACCATCTCCTGCATTGGCTTAAACCTTTCAAGTTCCAAAAACCCTGCTGGGAAGCTGATGTCAGCATTGACATTAACTGAGCCGCGTTTAGTCATAATCAGCAGCATCAACAGCAACAACTTGTATTTACACAGCGCCTTTAACGTAGTAAAACGTCCCAGGGCGCGTCACAGGAGCAATTATCAAAAAGTTTGACACCGAGCCACATTAAAGGAGATATTAGGGTAGGTGACCAAAAGCTTGGTAAGAGAGGTAGGTTTTAAGGTGCATCTTAAAAGGAGGAGAGAGAGAGGCGGAGGGGTTTAGAGAGGGAATTCCAGAGCTCAGGGCCCAGGCAGCTGAAGGCACGGCCGCCAATGGTGGAGCAATTCAAATCGGGGTGTGCCAGAGGATAGAATCGGAGGAGAGGCCACGGAGGGATTTGAACACAAGGATGAGAATTTTAAAAAAATCAGGACTTTGCCAGACTCGGAGCCAATGTAGGTCAGCGAGCACAGGGGTGATGGGCGAACGGGACTTGGTGCAAGTTAAGATATGGGCAGTGGAGTTTTGGCCGAGCTGAAGTTCAGAGGGTGGAAGGTGGGAGGCCGGCCAGGAGAGCGTTGGAATAGTTGAGTTTAGAGTTAACAAAGGCATGGTTTGAAAAACTAGCAACATGTGCACTTTATGGGGCAAGAATAATCCAAGGAAACAATTTACTTCTGACATTTAGACACCAGATTCAGGAACTTCCGTTTGCTCATCAATGGATCAAGAAACTCACCTACATTACTCACAGGAAGCGACCGTTCCCCCGGGGGTGGGGGGGGGGGGGGCAGCAACCGCACCCCAGGGTGGGGGGGGGTGGAGAAATCAGCGATTGTTCCCTCGGGGGCAGCAATGGGCCCTAATCCTTCTCTAGTGTATAGAGCGGATTTGTACAAATTCTGATGATATAAAATTAAGCAATTTGGCAAACAGTGAAGAGGAGTGGAAAATACTCCAGGATGACAGACAGTTAGGAGGAATGGGCAGACAGGTGGCAGATGCAGTTTAATGTAGGCGAGAGGCAATATATATGGAGTTTAAAAAAGGAATGGGAGTATACACTGAATGGAAAGACTCTGAAGAGTGCGGATGAACAGAGAACCAGGGATTCAAATACATCATTCGTTGAAAGTGCGAGTGCAGATAGATAAAGTTATAACAAAGACCAGTAGCATTTTGGGCTCTTAACAAGGGCACAGAATACAACAGTAAAGAAACATGTACAAAACATTACTTAGGCCAGTTAGAGGCTGGGTGCAGTTTTGTGCCCCATTAGAGGAAGGAGATTAATGCCGCAGAGAGCGGAGAGTGTAGATTCACCAGGGGTGGAAACTGGAGCTCTGAGGAGAGACTGGAGACACTGGGACTGTGCCCACTGGAGCAAAGAGAGGAGATTTAATAGAGCATTTTAAAATTAGGAAGGGTTTTAATAGAGAAAGCAGTCTTGCCCCAGATTAGGGAGTCAGTGATGAGGGGTCATCAATTTAAGTTGCGACCAAGAGGGTGAGGTTAGGAGAAATGTTGTTACAGAGAGGGATGTTGGAGCACAGGATGCTTTACCAGGGAGTGGCTGAGACACTGACCATTGCAGCTTTCAAGGGAAAATTTAAAAAAAATATTTGAATACAGGGCTATGAGGAGAGAGCGGGGCAGTGGGATTAGTTTGGGATTGATACAGGGCTATGGGGAGAGGAGCGGGGCAGTGGGATTAGTTTGGGATTGATACAGGGCTATGGGGAGAGAGTGGGGCAGTGGAATTAGTTTGGGATTGATACAGGGCTATGGGAGAGACGGGGCAGTGGGATTAGTTTGGGATTGATACAGGGCTATGGGGAGAGAGCGGGGCAGTGGGATTAGTTTAGATTGATACAGGGCTATGGGGAGAGCGGGGCAGTGGGATTAGTTTGGGATTGATACAGGGTATGGGAGAGAGAGCGGGGCAGTGGGATTAGTTTGGGATTGATACAGGGCTATGGGGAGAGAGCGGGGCAGTGGGATTAGTTTGGGATTGATACAGGGCTATGGGGAGAGAGAGCGGGGCAGTGGGATTAGTTTGGGATTGATACAGGGCTATGGGAGAGAGCGGGGCAGTGGGATTAGTTTGGGATTGATACAGGGCTATGGGGAGAGAGCGGGGCAGTGGGATTAGTTTGGGATTGATACAGGGCTATGGGGAGAGAGCGGGGCAGTGGATTAGTTTGGAATTGATACAGGGCTATGGGGAGAGAGCGGGGCAGTGGGATTAGTTTGGGATTGATACAGGGCTATGGGGAGAGAGCGGGGCAGTGAGATTAGTTTGGATTGATACAGGGCTATGGGGAGAGAGCGGGGCAGTGGGATTAGTTTGGGATTGATACAGGGCTATGGGGAGAGAGCGGGGCAGTGAGATTAGTTTGGGATTGATACAGGGCTATGGGGAGAGAGCGGGGCAGTGGGATTAGTTTGGGATTGATACAGGGCTATGGGGAGAGAGCAGGGCAGTGGGAGTAGTTTTGGATCGTTCTAGCAAACAGCTGGCACGATGGGCTGAATGGCCTCCTTCTGTTCTGAAAATCCCCCATGATTCTGTGCAGTGCAGTGTACTTCGTGATTGAACTGCTTGAAGTAGAACTAACCAACACCATCTCGTAGCAATGGTTTCATGATTGACCAGAACACGACATCATTTGTCGAGGTTCCTTTTGAAACAGGTGCCTCAAATTTGCTGGACTCCCCATTGAAGGGTGGACGGAGCGAAGACACCGGCCACCATGATCCAACTGAATGGCAGAACAGGCTCAAGGGGCTGAATGGCCTCCGCCTGTTCCCATGTAGGTTCTACATCCAGAACTGCACCTCCTGTTGCCCGGAAGATGATGTGATCCTGTCTCGGGTGTTAATCCAGAGTGATGTGCCAGTCTTGGAGACCAGCTCAGGATCGATGAAGTGTTTGATCATTAAGTTTCACCTTTCAGCATATCCAGAGTTTCCCCAACGTAGACACAGCCCGTCATAGAATCAGAATAGTCCAACAAAGGAGGAGGCCATTTGGGCCTGAGTCTGCGCCGGCTCTTTCGAAGAGCAATCCAGTTAGTCCCAATCCACTGCAATTATTTCTCCTTCAAGCATTTATCCAATTCCCTTTTGAAGGCTACTATTGAATCTGTATCCACCACCCTATCAGGCAGTGCCTTCCAAATCCTAACCACTCGCTGCATAAAAAGGATTTTCCTCATGTCACCTTTGGTTCTTTTGCCAATTACCTTACATCTGTGCCCTCTGGTTATTGACCCTTCAGCCACTGGAAACAGTTTCTCCTTATTTACTCTATCTAAACCCTTCCTGATTTTAAACACCTCTATCTATTGTCCTGCCAATCCCTCAATCAGCATCACTAAAAAACAGGTTATCTGGTCATCACATTGCTGTTTGTGGGAGCTTGCTGTGCGCAAATTAGCTGCCGCGTTTCCTACATTACAACAGTGACTACACTCCAAAAGTACTTCATTGGCTGTAAAGTGCTTTGGGATGTCCGGTGGTCGTGAAAGGCGCTGTCGAAATGCAAGTCTGTCTTTCCATCAAAACTCCTCTTACCTTTCTCGGCTCCAAGGAGAACAAACTCAGCTTCTCCAGTCTTTCCACGTAACTGAAGTCCCTCATCCCTGGAACCATTCTAGTAAATCTCTTCTCTCCAAAGCTTTCATGTAATTATTAAATGTTCCTGGTTATAAAGTGTTCAGGGAAGAAAGGAGGTGGTGTGGCAGTATTGGTTAAGGAGAATGTTAGTGCTGGAGAGACACAGAGACACAGAGACACAGAGACACAGAGACACAGAGACACAGAGACACAGAGACACAGAGACACAGAGACACAGAGACACAGAGACACAGAGACACAGAGACACAGAGACACAGAGACACAGAGACACAGAGACACAGAGACACAGAGACACAGAGACACAGAGACACAGAGACACAGAGACACAGAGACGATGTCCTCCTGGAGGGGTCAAGGACAGAATCTATTTGGTTGGAGTTAAGAAATAATAGAGGTGCCATTACACTACTAGGTGTATTCTATAGACCACCAACTAGTGGGAAGGATATGGAGGAGCAAATTTGCAGAGAAATTACAGAGAGGTGCAAGAACTATAGAGTAGTGATAATGGGGGACCTCAACTATTCTAATATAGACTGGGATTGTATAGTGTAAAGGGCAGAGAAGGGGAAGAATTTATGAAGTGTGTTCAGTTCAGTATGTTTCCAGCCCGATGAGAGAGGAGGCATTGCTGGATCTGGTTCTGCGGAATGAGGTCGGTCAAGTGGAGCAAGTGTCAGTAGGTGAACATTTAGGGAACAGTGATCATAGTACCATAAGGTATAGATTAGCTATGGAAAAGGACAGGGAGCAATCTAGAGTAAAAATACTTAATTGGAGGAAGGCCAATTTCAGTGGGATGAGAACAGATCTGGCCTCGGTAAACTGGAATCAAAGATTGGTAGGCAAAACTTTAGTGGAACAATGGGCTGCCTTTAAAGAGGAAATAGTTCAGGTACAGTTGAGGTACATTCCCACGAGGGGGAAAGGCAGGGAAACTAAAGTCAGGGCTCCCTGGAAGACGAAACAGATAGAGAATATGAAGCAGCAGAAAAAGAGCTCATATGACAGATGTCAGGTTGCAAATACATCTGAGAATCAGGCTAAATATAGAAAGGTCAGAGAAGTGAGAGAGAAAATAAGAGGGGCAAAGAGAGAGTATGAGAATAGAATGGCAGCCAACATAAAAGGTAATCCAATCGTCTTCTATAGGCATATAAATAGTAAACGGGTAGTAAGAGGAGGGGTGGGGCCGATTAGGGACCAAAAAAGGAGACCTATGCATGGAGGCAGAGGGTATGGCTGAGGTACTAAATGAGTACTTTGCATCTGTCTTCACCAAGGAAGAGGATGCTGCCATAGACATAGTGAAGGAGGTGGTAGTGGAGACACTTTATAGGATAAGAATTGATAGAGGTATTAGAAAGGCTGGCTGTACTTAGAGTAGATAAATCACCAGGAGCGGATGGGATGCATCCTAGGATGCTGAGGAAATTGAGAGCAGGAATCACAGAGGTACTGACCATAATCTTCCAATCCTCCATAGAAAGGGGGGTGGTGCCAGAGGACTGGAGAATTGCAAATGTTACACCCTTGTTCAAAAAAGGGTGTAAAGATAAACCCAGCAACTACAGGCTAGTCAGTTTAACCTCAGTAGTGGGGAAGCTTTTAGAAACAATAATCAGGGACAAAGTTAACAGTCACTTGGACAAGTGTGGATTAATTAAGGAAAGCCAGCACGGATTTGTTAAAGGCAAATCGTGTTTAACCAACTTGATCAAGTTTTTTGATGAGGGCAATGTGGTTGATGTGGTTTACAGGGATTTCGAAAAGGCGTTCGACAAAGTGCCACAAAATAGGCTTGCCAGCAAAGTTGAAGCCCATGGAATAAAAGGGACAGTGGCAGCATGGATAGAAAATTGGCTAAGTGACAGGAAACAGTAGTGGTGAACGGTTGTTTTTCGGACTAGATGAAGGTATACAGTGGTGTTCCCCAGGGGTCGGTTCGAGGACCACTGCTTTTCTTGATATATATTAATGACTTGGACTAAGGTGTACAGGGCACAGTTTCAAAATGTGCAGATTACGCAAAACTTGGAAGCATAGTGAACAGTGAGGAGGAGAGTGATAGACTTCAAGAAGACAGACAGGCTGGTGAAATGGGCGGACACGTGGTAGATGAAATTTAACGCAGTGTGAAGTGATACATTTTGGTAGAAAGAATGAGGAGAGGACATATATACTAAAGGGTACAATCCTAAAGGATTGCACGAACAGAGACACCTGGGGGTATGTGTGCACATTGAAGGTGGCAGGGCAGGTTGATAAAGCAGTTAAAAAGGCTTACAGGATCCTGGGCTTCATAAATAGAGGTATAGAGTACAAAAGTGTGGAAATTATGATAACCTGTATAAAATACTGGTTTGACCCCAACTGGAGTATTGTGTCCAATTCTGGGCACCACACTTTAGGAATGATGTCGAGGCCTTAGAGAGGGTGCAGAAAAGATTTACGAGAATGATTCCAGGGATGAGGGACTTCAGTTACGTGGATAGACTGGAGAAGCTGGGGTTGTTCTTCGTAGAGCAGAGAAGATTGAGAGGAGATTTGATAGAGGTGTTCAAAATCATGAGGGGTCTGGACAGAGTAGATAGAGAGAAACTGTTCCCATTGGCGGAAGAGTCGAGAACCAGAGGGGACAGATTTCAAGTGATTGGCAGAGATCCAATGGCGATATAAGAAAAAACTTGTTTACTCAGTGAGTGGTTAGGACCTGGAATGCACTGCCTGAAAGGGTGGAGGAGGCTGACTCAAATCTTATCTTTCAAAAGGGAGTTGGATAAGTATCTGAAAGAAAAAAATTTGCAGGGCTACAGGGAAAAGGCGGGGGAGTGGGACTAGCTGAGGTGAGAGCCGGCACGGGCCGAATGGCCTTCTTCCGTGTTGTAACCATTCTATGATTCTATAAATTATCAGCAGCTATTGCAACACGGAGTGTGGCTCAGCTCATGCTCACTAACCCCCACACCTGGCAATACAGCTATTTACAGGCAAGTGCAGACCCCTTTGACAAAGTGCAAAGCGGCTTAACACATCCACTGACAATTTGACTTAACACATTAAGCACCTTCAGGAAATGCTACAAACTCGTACCCCAACAAGAGATTGGGGGGAGGGGGGAGGGGGGAGCAGAGTCAGATTGTACCTAAAACTTGTAAGAGTTCTGATAGATTACCGGGAGGAGTTAAATTCCAGGGAGCTGGATAAACTAATCAATAAATTCCTCACTGGGTTTGGAATCTCTTCTCGTTGATTGATGACTTACAGCCACCATTCTCCTTCACTTCAAATGAGAAATATCGAACACAAAAGCCTCTGCTCTCACTCAGGCCCCACACTAACCACTTGTTATTCACATCTTGATCTGTCCCATTCATTAAGGGATTAGTCACCAGTGACTGCAAACAGCTGGCTATACGTCAACAGCTGGACATGTGAAGGTAGGCTCAACCTGCTCCAGAATTCCCTCCCTAGACACCTCTCTCCTCCTTTAAGATGCTCCTTAAAACCTACCATTTTGACTAAGCTTTTGGTCACCTGTCCTGATATCGCCTTATGTCCGATAACATTCCTGTGAAGCACCTTGGGACGTTTTACTACGTTAAAGGCGCTATATAAATGCAAGTTGCTGTTATCTTCAGCTTCCACAGGTTCCTACACCATGCAGTAGTGCGTTCTGGAAAGATTTCAAACTAGTTCCAATAACCATGAACCAAGAAGATTACAACACTAATGATGTATTATCAACATTCTCCCACCTACGGCATTGTAGTGGTTACGTTACTGGACTAATAATCCAGAGACGCGAGTTCAAATCCCACCAGGGCATTTTGAGAATTTAAATTCAGTTTATAAATTAAAATAAAAAGCCGGGATCAGTGAAAGTGACCACGAAGCTGTCGGATTGTCGTAAAAACCCAACTGCTTCACTGACGTCCTTTAGGGAAGAAAACCTGCCGTCCTTACCCGGTCTGGGCCTACACGTGACTCCAGTCCCACACCAACGTAGTTAACTCTTAACTGCCCTCTGACGGGACCGAGCAAGACACTCGTTTGCATCAAACGGCAATACAGAAGTTCAAGGCGGCGGCTCACTACCACCTTCTCAAGGGCAACTAGGGATGGGCAATAAATGCTGGCCCTAGTCAGTGATGCCCACATCCCGAGAATGTATCTCATGTCTGAAGCACTGGTTTGTTCCATCTTTGTGCATTAAGAGCAATGCACTTAAGGACATTGGAACAGTACGCTACCCTAGTTGCAGTTACTCTACTACAGGACTGGAAGCAACTGAATGATTCTGTCTATACATGGTTAATATCTCCCAGCGAGTGAGTGTGATTCAGGCCAGAGTACCACTGGATGATGGCAGCATGTGGAATCACACCAACTAACCAGTCTCAACAACAACAACAACTTGTATTTATACAGCGCCTTTAATGTAGTAAAACGTCCCAAGGCGCGTCACAGGAGCGATTATCAAACAAAATTTGACACCGAGCCGCAGAAAGGGTAAATGAGGGCAGGAGACCAAAAGCTTGATCAAAGAGGTAGGTTTTAAGGAGCGTCTTAAAGGAGGAAAGAGGGGTAGAGAGGTTTAGGGAGGGAATTCCAGAGCTCAAGACCCAGGCAGCTGAAGACATGGCCGCCAATGGTGGAGCGATTAAAATCAGGGATGGGCGAGAGGCCAGAGTTGGAGGAGCGCAGAGATTGGAGGAGATTACAGAGATTGGGATACACTGTACTGTAATCTGCACTGGCTATGGAACACTTGAGCTGGCATCAAGAATTAGATGTTCTACAAGAGACTTTCAATTAAATTAAACAGCATTATGCTCTTATTGGTACGGTAGTACAGTGGTTATGTTACTGGACTAATGATCCAGAGACGTGAGTTCAAATCCCACCACGGCAGCTGGGGAATTTAAATTCAGTTAATTAAATAAATCTGGAATAATAACTAGTATCAGTAATGATGACCATGAAACTACCGGATTGTCAGAAAAACCCATTAGTTCACTAATGTCCTTTAGGGAAGGAAATCTGCCGTCCTTACCCGGTCTGGCCGATACGTGACTCTTAACTGCCCTCTGAAATGGCCCAGCAAGACACTCAGTTGTACACAACCGCTACAAAAAAAAAACCTTCCCCACACGGACTGCAGCGATTTAAGCTCACCACCTTCTCAAGGGCAATTAGGGATGGACAATAAATGCCGGCCTTGCCAGCGACGCCCACATCCAGAGGATGAATAAAAAACGTATTAATGTACTCCATCAATCACAAGGTAGCTAGAGCGGAGGAAGGCCATTTGACCAATCTCATCTATCCAGAAACAATCTACAGTCCTCCCTAATCGCAACAACCAACTGTTTCCTAAATAATTCCATAGTCTTTGCCTCCTGACCCGACTCCATGGGTTAATCAATCAGTCGTTCTGATGTCTCTGAAATTCACCTTGTCCCAGTTTGGAACCGATGACCCATGTTCCTACAATCATGGTTTAGTTTGAAGTACAGTTGTGGATCGGCCCTTTTTGATACTATTTAGGAACATTGGAATTGCTGGATGAAGAAAGACCAAGGTCCACCTAGTTCACCTTCTACCATCCTGGTAATGGCATGATCCAACGATGATGGGAGTTGTTGACAACAGACCCAGACAGGAGGCGATGAAAACCCCCAATGGTGGGAGGTCTAAAGTCACCTGTTCCTACCCAGGAGCATTTTCACAGTTCAGGGCTGCAGGACACCAACATCAGAGTGTCTCAACACCCCGCCACCCCCCCTACCTGCCCGTGTTTACATTGTCAAAACTGGCTCCTCGACCCCGATGGCAGAATGTTAGTGCCGCGTTTCCATGGGCCCATCATGCCGTCCTGAGAGGAGTGTCTAGCTTATTAAATGATGAAGGGAGCCCGGGTTCGGTTCTACGGGCTGCACGCAGTGTAAAAGCCCTTTCATTAGCTGCGCCTGAATTTCAAGTGCTCACCGTTAAAGAAAGCACTTGTATTTCTCCAGCGCTTTTCACAACCTCAGGATGTCCCAAAGTGCTTCACAACCAATGAAGTATTTTTGAAGTGTAGTCACTGTTGCATTATAGGAAGCAGCAGTAGTGTTACATAGAATCTATAGACAAACAGGCCATTCGGCCCAGCTGGTGTTTATGGTCCACATGAGCCTCCTCCCACCCTATCAGCATATCCTTCTCCCTCATGTGTTTATCTAGCTTCCCCTGAAATACATCTTTGCTAGTCGCCTCAACTACTCCCTGTGGTAGCGAGTTCCACATTCTAAACACAACTTGTATTTACACAGCACCTTTAACATAGTAAAACGTCCCAAGGCGCTTCACAGGAGCGATTATCAGACAAAATTTGACACCGAGCCACATAAGGAGATATTAGACAGGTGACCAAAAGCTCGGTCAAAGAGGTGGGTTTTAAGGAGCGGCTTAAAAGGAGAGAGAGGCGGAGAGGTTTATGGAGGGAATTCCAGAGCTTAGGGCCCAGGCGGCTGAAGGCACGGCCGCCAATGGTGGAGCGATTAAAATCGGGGATGCACAAGAGGCCAGAATTGGAGGAGCGCAGAGATCTCGGAGGGTGTAGGGCTGGAAGAGGTTACAGAGATAGGGAGGGGCGAGGCTGTGGAGGGATTTGAAAACAAGGATGAGTACTATAAAATGTTTCTCTGAGGGCTGTAGGAGGTTACAGAGATGGGGAGGGGGCGAGGCCATGGAGAGATTTTAAATTCAAGGTGTTGCCGGACCGGGAGCCAATGTAGGTCAGCGAGCACAGGGGTGATGGGTGAACGGGACTTGGTGCGAGTTAGGACACGGGCAGCAGACATTTGGATGAGCTCAAGTTTATGGAGGGTGGAAGATGGAACCTTGGTTAGACCACAGTTCTGGTCTCCATATTATATTATATTTGACCAATCTCTGGGTAAAGAAGTTTCTCCTGAATTCCCTATTGGATTTATTAGTGACTATCTTAGATTGATGGCCCCTAGTTTTGGTCTCCGCCACAAGTGGAAACATCTTCTCTATGCCTACCCTATCGAACCCCTTCATTATTTTAAAGACCTCTATCAGGTCACCCCTCAACTTTCTATTGAAAAGAACACCAGCCTGTTCAATCTTTCCCGATAGTTAGAACCTCTCTGTTCTGTCATCAAGCTCGTAAATCTTTTCTGCAGCTTCTCCAGTCCCTTTATATCCTTTTTATAACATGGAGACCAGAACTGTACGCAGTGCTCCAAGTGTGATCTAACCAAGGTTCGATACAAGTTTAACAGAACTTCTGTTTTTCAATTCTATCCCTCTAGAAATAAACCCCAGTGCTTGGTTTGCATGTTTTAATGTTATACTGTAGTTATGTCAAATTCATGCTTACATTTTGCTGCTGTTGGTATCTCTCATCCCCGCCTCACTACTCATTAAAGTGCTTTGAACTGTCTGGTCACCAGACCAATGGATTCAGACAATGCCCGTGTCTCACTCTGGGAAATCGATACGGCCTCTTTGTGAAGTGGATTAAATCTAATCAGCGAAGGAACAACAACAGTTCTGGCTCATTGCATCATCTGTCATCCAAGCCCAATTCCATAATTCCAACATCTGCTCGCTACGCTAAGCCAGAAGGCCTGATTGGTTACAGTCCAACACAAGGCAAGAGGGGCTCACACCTGGATTGCAGCGGTTGCTGACAACTCATTAAACACACAAACACTGACAAGATTTTTTTTTTTTAAATGACTATTAAGGATTCGGAGATACACACATACCTACTCTGTGACGGAGTTGTGAACAAAACAGAAGTTGATAGATTTCTGACTAGTAAAGGCATCAAGGGATATGGCGATAGGGCCGGTGAATGGAGCTGAGGCAGAAGATCAGCCATGATCTCATTGAATGGCGATGGCAGGCTCGAAGGGCCGAATGGCCGACTCCTGCTCCTATTTCTTATGTCCTTATAAACCAGCAACACCGATGATGTGACTAGGGTTCCAGTGCAATAGTGGAGAAGTTTTCAAACTAAACACACCCAACTGCACCATTAGTGTCCTTCGTAACGAGTCATGTCCGGAGAGAGTATTCAGAGTGATCTTAAAATTCTCATCCTTGTTTTCAAGTCCCTCCATGTCCTCCTATCTCTGTAACCTCCTCCAGCCCTACAACCCTCCGAGATCTCTGCCCTCCTCCAATTCTGGCCTCTTGAGCATCCCCAATTTTAATCGCTCCACCATTGGCGGCCGTACCTTCAGCTGCCTGGGCCCCAAGCTCTGGAATTCCCTCCCTAAACCCCTCTACACCTCTCTCCTCCTTGAAACCTGCCTCTTTGACCAAGCTTTTGGTCTCCTGTCCTAATATCTCCTTATGTGGCTCAGTGTCAAGTTTTGTCTGATAATCGCTCCTGTGAAACGCCTTGGGACGTTTTACTACATTAAAGGCGCTGTATAAATACAAGTTGGTGTTGATCAAACACCTATTGCCTGTAGGTCAATCACTGATGGCCATGAGGGGACCAATTTACAGTGTACTGTCCTGCCAGGTGTACTGGCTTTAGTGTGCTGGTACAAACACACCCCGTGAAATCACACCGAGTCTTTCAGAGAATTGATGGGTAAATCAAGACCATGATGGCTCTTCCATTTGGTGGGGACTCTCTCGCCCCACGGGCCACACAGTCCTCACTCTGCACTGAGTTAGCAGATCTCAGCACATCAGTGATGAGGACGATGACAATTGTCTTCAGAGGTCCTGGACTAGAGAGGAGGGGGAAGGTTTTAAAGATGGTAATGTCTGATCTCCAACCAGTGGCCCATTAAAGATGCACCTGTAAAAGACATGTCCAAGTCTTTCCCGTGATCTGGAACGCGCTGCCTGAAAGGGCGGTGGAGGCAGATTCAATAGTAACTTTCAAAAAGAGAATTGGATAAATACTTGGAGGGGAAAAATTTGCAGGGCTATGGGGGCAAGAGCAGGGGGGAGTGGGACTAATTGGAGAGCTCATTCAAAGAGCTGGCACAGGAACGATGGGCTGAATGGCCCCCTCCTGTGCTGTAAGATTGTCAAATAGGCTGCCGACATGGACAGTCAGATGTTGGATGGGCCCAGTGTCCATGGAGACGTACTCCAGAAGACTCAGTAGCCGTGATATGCCAGTTAGCATTATTTTAACACCAGCGCTAACCAATGTTCCCTTTACGTTGCGCGGCCGTGCCGCGGTCATGAGGAACCGCACAGCCAGTTCACCGGCTATTAAACAGCAAAACCGCGCGTGCGTGGGAATTTGAATGGGCCGCGCACACAAAGAAAATGAGAAGGATCATTGGTGCGAACCCATTTATTCTAATACCAGAAGTTTACAGTACAGAGGAAGGCCCTTCAGCCTATCGTGTCTGTGCTAGCTCTTTGCCAGAGCAATCGAACAGATCCTAATGCCCCCACCCACTCTCCCCGGAGCTTCTTCTGCTTCAACTAATTATCCAATTTTCCCTTAAAAGATACAACGGTCTCTGCCGCAACCACTCCCTGCGCAGACTGCTTGCCAGTTTCTTAAAGGGGCCACACACCCACAAAAAAATTAGAGGGAACAGTGCTTCCAAACCTTCACCAATCTAAGCAACGCACATTTATCCAAACTCTGTTTCCCATCGGTCAACCAACTTTCCATCCACGATGCTACATTTCCTCATACCATAGGTCTGAGGTTTTCTAACAAGCCTCATGAGTCACCTTATTGAATGTCTTCTTATACACTACATCTACAGCATTACAGAGGAATATAGGAACAGGGGGAGGCCATTCAGCCCTTTGAGCCATTTAATCAGATCATTGCTGCTTTTTTTTTTAATTATCCGTTCCTGGGATGTGGGCGTCGCTGGCAAGGCTGGCATTTATTGCCCATCCCTCGTTGCCCTCGAGAAGGTGGTGGTGAGCCGCCTTCTTGAACCGCTGCAGTCCCGTGTGGTGAAGGTACTCCCACAGTGCTGTTAGGGAGGGAGTTCCAGGATTTTGAACCAGCGATGATGAAGGATCGGCGATTTACTCCCAAGTCAGGATGGTGTGTGACTTGGAGGGGAACTTGGAGGTGATGATGTTCCCATGCGCCTGCTGCCCTTGTCCCTCTAGGTGGAAGAGGTCGCGGGTTTGGGAGGTGCTGCCGAAGAAGCCTTGGCGAGTTGCTGCAGTGCATCTTGTAGATGGTACATACTGCAGCCACGGTACACCGGTGGTGGAGGGAGTGAATGTTTAAGGTGGTGGATGGGGTGCCAATCAAGCGGGCTGCTTTGTCCTGGATGGTGTCGAGCTTCTTGAGTGTTGTTGGAGCTGCACTCATCCAGGCAAGTGGAGAGTATTCCATCACACTCCTGACTTGTGCCTTGTAGATGGTGGAAAGGCTTTGGGGAGTTGGGAGGCGAGTCACTCGCCGCAGAATACCCAGCCTCTGACCTGCTCTTGTAGCCACAGTATTGATGTGGGCTGATCTGTATCTCAACTCCATCTTCTAGCCTTTAATACCCTTGCCTATCATTTATTTGGCCAGTAAACGCCAGTTTAATGAACAATCGCACTAAGCAGCATTGATCAGAAAACCTAGGTCAAAATTTTCAGGAGAAAAGGGGCAAAAGAAAATGGGCTTATAATAAAAGTTGTTGCACAATTTTGTTCGAGTAGGTTCTGCAGAGGATATGCAGCTAGAACTGCATTTCCACAGAAATTCAAATCTAGTTTGATGCAATTTCCTCACGGTGTATCACCAGACCTCAGTTAAGATGTACTTTCTTCCTGACTTGACCAATACTGGTGCGGCCATTGCTCTTGCATTCCATTCTTGTTAACACCAACCAACATTGTCTGTGCTCACTCCACTACATATAGCAAGTTTGTTTTTGCATTAGTTCCCGGTCCGGCAGCACCTCGATTTTAAAATTCTCATCATTGTTTTCAAGTCCCTCCATGGCCTCGCCCCTCCCTATCTCTGTAACTTCCTCCAGCCCCACAACCCTCGAGATCTCTGCACTCCTCCAATTCTGGCCTTTTGCACATCCCCGATTTCCATCAGCCCACCATTGGCGGCCGTGCCTGGGCCCTAAGCTCTGGAATTTAATTCCTAAACCTCACTCCCCACCAATGCTCCCTTTAAGCTGCGCATCTGCAGCTCCTGTGCATCCGGCTCACCAGCTTCTAAATAGGAAAAGCCGCCCATGCGCGGTATTTTGAATAGGTGCGCAGCCCCTTAAATGGACCATGCACCCAAAAAAATCAAAGGGAACATTGCTCTCCACCCTCTCTCCCCCCTCCTTGAACATGCTCCGTGAAACCTACCTCGTTTATCTGTTTTAATATCTGATGTGGCTCGATGACCAATTTTGCTTGATAATCATTCCTGTGAAGCGCCTTGGGACGTTTTACTACGTTAAGGGCACTATATGAATGCAAGTTGCTGTTGTTACTGGGAGAGGAGCTGCACACACTGATTCGGAGCTCTGTGACTCACCTGGGCAGGAGAACTGCAGCTTGATCCAGGCAGCATCATCAAGCAAGTCCCAGACTAGAAACCACAACAGCTATGAATGCACCAAGTGCTTGATGTTCAGGTGCCAAATACGAGCCAGTTCCTTGCAAAACACCAGGCTGGGCAGATGTACAGTTGTCTCCTGCGATTAACCCCCGCCCCACTCTGACAACTGTCAATCACCTTCAACATCCATCAAAGGCACCCTGACCACACCCTGACACTGACAGCTGTCAGTCACTCAGCCAGCTGGGCCTGTGCTCCCCACCCAGTGGAGTATACAAAGCGGACATGCCTGCTGAAATGTTCAGCTTAATAAAACCTAACGCAGAGAATACCAACAACTACCCAGAGTAACAATGGGGAAAGTTTCTAGAGTGAAAAAAATCACACCTATGGGGCAAAAAATATATATATATATATATAAATAATCAACAGTAAACAAATCCCAGAAATGCAACAATGCATGCGAGAGACACACACAGCTTCTGGAATCCGGATGCACGGTTGATGCTGGCAGTAAAACACCTGCAAAAAAACCCAAACCGAATGAATGAGCCGAGCGGACGGGACGGGGCTGGGCTGGAGGCTTTGATGGGCCGCCGCTGGGATACAGTAGCAGCTGGAGCGGTGTAGCGAATCCACACAAACCTGCAGCTTCCTCGCCCATCTCCCCCTGCCCTTTAAATCAAAACGCCGCAACCTCACTGACTCGACCGAAAGGAAGCGCTCAGCACCAACCACCGCGTCTCCAATCTACCGGCGCATTGAAATTCAAATTAAACCCTTTACTCCCCAATTCATGATGTAATTAGGGATTTTTTTAAATGTAAATATAGACAGAAAGCTTCTTGACAATATGCAGCACCTCAATTTCTAACTCACTCAAACAGATACACGACAGGCTGCAATCATTTCATTCACCCAACGTCCCTTTTTGAATAAAAAAGCAAAACCCTACGGATGGTGTAAATGAGAATTAGCCGGTCAGGCAGCCTCTGCAGACAGCGAACCCGCGGATGCTGCCGGACCGGCTGAGCATTTTCAGTTTTTTATTCCTTATTTCAATATCGGTCTCACTAAAGTGAGCCAGCCGCCTCACTCTCCGGTCTGCGGCTCAATGAGTTTGTCTACCGATTTTCCACAATTCACTTCAATATGTTTGAGTGATCAGAACTGGGCCATGTCTCGCTGCCTATTTAATAAACAGAAACATTGCAGTAACAAAAAAACAATATTGGTTTCATTTTTTTGCAACTTTTTCCGAGCGGTGAACATTTGCTAATTAACATGTTTAAAAAAAAAACACATCGCTGGACCATTTAACAAATGCCACATATCAATTGTTATTTACATACATTGCAAACACGTTTATAATAAACTGCTAACGGATTTATATACATTTGCAAACGGATTTCTAGGCATTGCAAATTTGCAAGAGGAGTGCTACTTAGGTTGTGCATTGAAATGGTTTTATTTTTCAGCAGCTGGGGCGTTACCCGCTGCTGCCTTGACTTACCAGAAACTGCAAATAAGGAAGAGGGGGGGAAAGCCGCAATCAGTCGCAGATAGAGACACAAAACATAGCAGTGCTAGGCAAAGTCTGGCTGCCTCTTCTATTTTCCTGTGGCTTAATTCTCACTTAATTGCAGCAGTTGCAGGGTGCTGCTGTGTTTGCAGCATTAACAGCGGCAATCAATGGCGCTCTCTCTGTGTCTGTGTCTCCGGCTCCCACTTTGAAAAGTTGCTGCAGCTAAACCAGCCCACACATGAAGTTAGCACGACCCGCGCGCCCCGCCCACTCCGCACCAACCTAACCTGCTGGCTATCCGCTCATTGGCTGGGCCGGCCCCACGGCGGCACCGCCCCCACGCCCAGAGTTCCGCCTCCCCGTTGGTCGGCCGCCCCGTCCATCATCCGTCAAACCAAAATAACTCAACGGTTGTGGGCGGGGTCACCGGTGGCATGAAATTGGTGACTTTTCCCCCCCCACAAGAAAGACAGATTAGAGGAGCTAAATTTATAGTTTTAGTTAAGGACAAGCGTGGTTTTTTTTTGGTCCGTTGGTGGGCGCGCTTTGCGTCAGACTGGTCAAGGGGACAGGCGGATGTGAAGGACAGCTACTAGGCCGAGCATGCGCAGTCGCGTTGCTGTCGGTGGGACCTGAGGGCCGGCGCCCGCACTGCCCGACGGGAGTTGTAGTCTGTCCGCCGATTTGCCGGACGCAGCGAGCGGTGCGAGGAACTACAACTCCCGGCGGGCCGCGCGACGCCGCCTCAGTGCCCGGAGCGGCGGCCGGCCGTGTGGTTGCTAGGGAGAGCGGCGGCAGCGGCCCGGGGGAGGCGAGGGTGGCCGGGGGGTGAGTGACTGAGTGAGCGGCCCGGGGGGAAGTGCGGTGGGGGTGTGGTCGGGGGAACCGCTGTCGGTGAGGGATCTGATCGCCCGGGCTCGCTCCACACCGTTGCTAGGGAGCAGCCTCCTAGTGCAGTACTGAGGGAGCGCTGCACTGTCGGAGGGGCAGTACTGAGGGAGCGCTGCACTGTCGGAGGGGCAGTACTGAGGGAGTGCCGCACTGTCGGAGGGGCAGTACTGAGGGAGCGCTGCACTGTCGGAGGGGCAGTACTGAGGGAGCGCTGCACTGTCGGAGGGGCAGTACTGAGGAATGCCGCACTGTCGGAGGGGCAGTACTGAGGGAGCGCCGCACTGTCGGAGGGGCAGTACTGAGGGAGTGCTGCACTGTCGGAGGGGCAGTACTGAGGGAGCGCTGCACTGTCGGAGGGGCAGTACTGAGGAATGCCGCACTGTCGGAGGGGCAGTACTGAGGGAGTGCCGCACTGTCGGAGGGGCAGTACTGAGGGAGCGCCGCACTGTCGGAGGGGCAGTACTGAGGGAGCGCCGCACTGTCGGAGGGGCAGTACTGAGGGAGCGCCGCACTGTCGGAGGGGCAGTACTGAGGGAGCGCCGCACTGTCGGAGGGGCAGTACTGAGGGAGCGCCGCACTGTCAGAGGGGCAGTACTGAGGGAGCGCTGCACTGTCGGAGGGGCAGTACTGAGGGAGAGCTGCACTGTCGGAGGGGCAGTACTGAGGGAATGCTGCACTGTCGGAGGGGCAGTACTGAGGGAGCGCTGCACTGTCGGAGGGGCAGTACTGAGGGAGAGCTGCACTGTCGGAGGGGCAGTACTGAGGGAATGCTGCACTGTCGGAGGGGCAGTACTGAGGGAGCGCTGCACTGTCGGAGGGGCAGTACTGAGGGAGAGATGCCCTGTCGGAGGGGCAGTACTGAGGGAGCGCTGCACTGTCGGAGGGGCAGTACTGAGGGAGAGATGCCCTGTCGGAGGGGCAGTACTGAGGGAGCGCTGCACTGTCGGAGGGGCAGTACTGAGGGAGCGCCGCACTGTCGGAGGGACAGTACTGAGGGAGCGCTGCACTGTCGGAGGCGCAGTTCTGAGGGAGTGCCGCACTGTCGGAGGGGCAGTACTGAGGGAGCGCTGCACTGTCGGAGGCGCAGTTCTGAGGGAGTGCCGCACTGTCGGAGGGGCAGTACTGAGGGAGCGCCGCACTGTCGGAGGGGCAGTACTGAGGGAGCGCTGCACTGTCGGAGGGGCAGTACTGAGGGAGTGCCGCACTGTCGGAGGGGCAGTACTGAGGGAGTGCCGCACTGTCGGAGGGGCAGTACTGAGGGAGTGCTGCATTGTCGGAGGGGCAGTACTGAGGGAGAGCTGCACTGTCGGAGGGGCAGTACTGAGGGAGAGCTGCACTGTCGGAGGGGCAGTGCTGAGGGAGTGCCGCACTGTCGGAGGGGCAGTACTGAGGGAGTGCCGCACTGTCGGAGGGGCAGTACTGAGGGAGCGCCGCACTGTCGGAGGGGCAGTACTGAGGGAGCGCCGCACTGTCGGAGGGGCAGTACTGAGGGAGCGCCGCACTGTCGGAGGGGCAGTACTGAGGGAGTGCCGCACTGTCGGAGGGGCAGTACTGAGGGAGAGCTGCACTGTCGGAGGGGCAGTACTGAGGGAGAGCTGCACTGTCGGAGGGGCAGTGCTGAGGGAGTGCCGCACTGTCGGAGGGGCAGTACTGAGGGAGTGCCGCACTGTCGGAGGGGCAGTACTGAGGGAGAGCTGCACTGTCGGAGGGGCAGTACTGAGGGAGAGCTGCACTGTCGGAGGGGCAGTGCTGAGGGAGTGCCGCACTGTCGGAGGGGCAGTACTGAGGGAGCGCTGCACTGTCGGAGGGGCAGTACTGAGGGAGCGCCGCACTGTCGGAGGGTCAGTACTGAGGGAGTGCTGCACTGTCGGAGCTGCCGTCTTTCGGATGCGACGTTAAACCGAGGCCCTGTCTGTCATCTCAGGTGGATGTAAAAGATCCCATGACACTATTTCGAAGAAGAGCAGGGGAGTTCTCCCCGGCCCTGGCCAATATTTATCCCTCAATCAACATAACAAAAACAGATTATCTGGTCATTATCACATTGCTGTTTGTGGGAGTTTTCTGTGCACAAATTGGCTGACACGTTTTCTACATTACAACAGTGACTACACTTCAAAAAGTATTTTGTTGGGCGTAAATGTGCTTTGGGATGTCCTGAGATCGTGAAAGGTGCTATATAAATGCAAGTCTTTTCCTTCATTGATAGATTCCTGGCAACTGTTGTATTCTCTAATCTGAGCACCACTGGGCTGGGACGAGGGAAATCAGCCAGTGTCCCTGCTTTTGATCATTATCAAGTGAGCCTGATCAAAAATGTGTGTGCTTGGAGGTCTAGTAAGAGCAGGATGGGGCTGAAGTGTGATGCCGCTATAGTAAAATAGCCTGCTAACACTCGCTGTCTACATAGGAAGGAACATAGGAACAGGAGGAGGCCATTCAGCCCCTCGAGCCTTTTCCGCCATTCAATGAGATCAAGGCTGATCTGTATCTTAACTCCGTCTACCCGCCTTGGTTCCATAACCCTTGATAACCTTACCTGACAAAAATATTCTCTCACATGCGGAATGGCAAAGTACTGAAGGCCACCCACTACCTCTAGATCCGTACCTAAGCAAGTTGGGAGTACATCCGGATGGGAGGGGAGGGAAGAAAATTGGAGAAGGAAAGCCAGCTTTGCCTGTTGTGGCCGTGTGGCAGTATTGAAGCATTTTTGGCTCTGTTGTAATGTTATTGGTTTTGTTGTTTCTTGAGACACATGGTGCACACACAGGGTTAAAATGCAGTTCATTTACAGAAAGGGCGCAGTTCGGCTGATATGTAGACATCAGGACAAGGGAGCAGTAAAGGATAGAGCAGGAAATCTTTAGCCGGAGTGTTGATGGCTTTTGCTGTGGTGTACTTGGATCAGGAGAACATCTCACAGGCAATGTTCTCTCTAGGCTGCGCAGCAATCTGCAAGGTCCCGTGCAGGCCGCTCACTGGCTTTTCCATTTATCGCGCATGCGCTGAAATTTAAAGGAACCGCGCATTAAATGAAACAGGCCACGCAGAACAAAGCGCAGCTTAAAGGGAACATTGCTCACAGCTCATTCCTAATGTTTTGGGGCAGGTTAGTTTTCTGCTAGGTAGGCAGCCCAGCTATCCCATTCAAATATCTGTTGTATCTTTTTTAAGGTATTTGCTTGATTGTCGACTTGACACCTCAGTTCAAGCAGGGAGATCAGTTCAATTTGTTTGAACCCTACGATGAGTGGCAGTTGTATGAATGTGTCTGAATAAACACTTTTTATTCCCTTGTGACCTGGGAATCAAGGGAAGTAATGAGTCATGTCTGTGAGGGTGGATGCAGTGAATCTTTGTTGTCCATTTGACTGATAGCTCCATGTCCAGGGTTGCATTGGTGTGTGTTTATACTTGGCAACCTTTATCCAGCTCCCCAGTCACTTTTGCAGCCGTCAGTGATGAGGGCAGGTCAGAGATTCCAAGGCTCGGCAACATTGAACTCTCTAATCAAGGATAGTCAGCACGGATTTGTTAAGGGAAGGACGTGTCTGACAAACTTGATTGAATTTTTTGACGAGGTAACAAGGAGGGTAGATGAGGGTAGTGCGTTTGATGTAGTGTATATGGACTTTAGCAAGGCTTTTGATAAGGTTCTACATGGCAGACTGCTCATGAAGTTAAAAGCCCATGGGATCCAGGGCAAAGTGTCAAGTTGGATTCAAAACTGGCTCGGAGACAGGAAGCAGAGGGTAATGGTTGATGGGTGTTTTTGTGACTGGAAGGCTGCTTCCAGTGGGGTTCCGCAGGGCTCAGTACTAGGTCCCTTGCTTTTTGTGGTATATATCAACGATCTTGACTTGAATATAGGGGGTATGATTGAGAAGATTGCAGGGGGCTAGAAACCTATGTAGTGAAATAGAGGAAAGTGAAAGGCAGACAGAAATAAATGGTAAAAGGGTGAGGAACAAAAAACAAAGGGCCAAACTAATTCATAAAAAATGTGAGCATAAAAAAAGCCTGAGGGTTTTATACCTTAATGCGAGAAGCATCAGGAACAAGGTAGATGAATTAGCTGTGGAAATAGAGGTTAATAATTATGATCTAATTGGGATTACGGAAACATGGTTGCAGGGTGAGCAGGGCTGGGAGCTTAACATACAGGGGTATTCAGTATTTAGGAAGGATCGACAAAAAAGAAAGGGAGGAGGGGTAGCATTGCTGGTAAAAGAGGGGATAAATGCAATTGAAAGGAAGGATATTAACTCAGTTAATACAGAATCTATATGGGTGGAGCTAAGAAATAGCGAGGGGCGAAAAACATTAATAGGAGTGGTATATAGGCCTCCAAATAGTAAAATAGAGGTTGGGGAGGGCATCACGAGGGAAATTAGAGAAGCGTGCAATAAGAGCACAGCTGTCATCATAGGTGACTTTAACTTACATATAGATTGGACTAGCCTAATCAGTAAAAATAATGAGGAGGAGGAATTCCTTGAGTGTTTAAGGGATGGTTATCTGGATCAATATGTCGAGGAACCAACTCGGGAACAGGCTATATTGGACTCGGTACTGTGCAATGAGAAGGGACTAATTAGTAATCTTGTTGTACGGGGACCCTTGGGTCAGAGCGATCATAACATGATCGATTTCTCACTCGAAATGGAGAGCGAAGAAATTGACTCAGAGACTAAGGTCCTGAATTTAAACAAGGGGAATTATGATGCCATTAGACGGGAACTGAGTAGGTCTGATTGGACAACGTTCCTGGGAGGACTGGAGGTAGATAAACAATGGCAAGCATTTAAAGATAGAATGACAAAATTGCAAAAATTGTTTATACCAATCTGGCATAAAAGGAAATCTAAAAAGGTGACTCAACCGTGGATAACAGGGGAAATTAGAGACAGCATAAAATCCAAAGATAGGGCGTATAAAATAGCCAAAAAAAGCGCCAGAGCGGAAGATTGGGAACAGTTTAAGATAGAGCAAAGGAGGACAAAGGGCTTAATCAAGAGGGGCAAAATAGCTTACGAAAGCAAGCTGGCGGAAAATATAAAAACTAACTCCAAAAGCTTTTATAAGTATATCAAGAGGAAAAGACTGGTGAAAACCAAAGTTGGTCCATTGCAGTCAGATACGGGGGAATATATAACGGGAAATAAGGAAATGGCAGACCAACTAAATGCATACTTTGGGTCAGTCTTTACGAAGGAAGACACAAAAAACCTCCCTGGGATATCGGGAAAAATAGGGACATTGGCAAAGGAGGAACTGACGCAAATCAATATCTCTAAGGATATGGTGTTAAGGAAGCTAAAGGGATTGAAGGCGGACAAATCCCCAGGGCCTGATAACATGCATCCTAGGGTACTGAAGGAGGTGGCCCTAGAGATAGCGGATGCACTAAGTATGATTTTTCAGAATTCATTAGACTCGGGAACAGTGCCCATGGATTGGAGGGTAGCTAACGTTACCCCACTATTCAAAAAGGGAGGTAGGGAAAAAGCAGGTAATTACAGACCTGTAAGCCTTACATCAGTTGTGGGCAAAATGCTGGAGTCCATCATTAAGGATGAAATAGCGGAGCACTTAGCAAATGGGGACACGATAGGACAGAGTCAACATGGATTTACAAAGGGTAAATCGTGCTTGACTAATCTATTGGAATTTTTTGAGGGAGTAACTGGTAAAATAGATGGGGGAGAGCCAGTAGATGTGGTGTACCTGGACTTCCAAAAGGTCCCACATAAAAGATTAGCATGGAAAATTGAAGCTCATGGGATAAAGGGGAAAGTATTGACGTGGATAGAGAACTGGCTGTCAGATAGAAAACAGAGAGTTGGAATAAACGGCTCATTTTCTGAATGGCAGGCAGTAACAAGTGGGGTACCACAGGGATCTGTCCTGGGTCCCCAGCTGTTCACAATTTACATTAATGACCTGGATCAGGGAGTCGGATGCAGCATTTCCAAATTTGCAGACGACACTAAACTAGGAGGTGGGGTGGGCTCAGAGGAGGAGACCAGGAAGCTCCAGAGCGATTTGGACAGACTGGGTGATTGGGCGGATAAATGGCAGATGCACTATAATGTGGACAAGTGCGAAGTTATCCACCTTGGGTGCAGGAACGGGAGGGCAAATTATTATTTAAATGGCAATAAATTGGGAGAGGGGGAAGTACAGAGAGACCTGGGTGTTCTTGTACACCAGTCACTGAAGGCGAGCATGCAGGTGCAACAGGCGGTCAAGAAGGCAAACGGTATGCTGGCCTTCATAGCAAAAGGGTTGGAATACAGGAACAGGGATACCTTGCTGCAGCTGTACAGGGCACTGGTGAGACCACACCTCGAGTACTGTGTACAGTTTTGGTCGCCTCATCTGAGGAAAGATGTTCTTGCCATGGAGGGGGTGCAGCGGCGATTCACCAGGCTGATACCAGGAATGGCGGGATTGACCTATGAGGAGAGACTATGTAGTTTAGGGATGTACACACTGGAGTTTAGAAGATTGAGAGGGGACCTCATAGAAGTGTATAAAATTCTGACAGGTCTAGACAGACTAGATGCAGAAGGAATGTTTCCCTTGGCGGGTGAGAACAGAACTAGAGGACATAATTTAAGGATAAGGGCTAAACCATTTAGGACAGAAATGAGGGGGAATTTCTTCACTCAGAGGGTGGTGAACCTGTGGAACTCATTGCCACAGAGGGCAGTGTACGCCAGCTCATTAAATATATTTAAGAGGGAATTAGATATATTTCTACAGGCAAAAGGGGTTAAGGGTTACGGAGAGAAGGCGGGGACGGGATACTGAATTGGAGGATCAGCCATGATCTCATTAAATGGCGGAGCAGGCTCGAAGGGCCGGATGGCCTACTCCTGCTCCTATCTTCTATGTATCTATGTATGATACTAAAATCGGCTGTGTGGTTGATACTGTAGAAGGAAGCTGTAGACTGCAGGAAGATATCAATAAATTGGTCAGGTGGGCAGAACAGTGGCAAATGGAATTCAATCCGGAGAAGTGTGAGGTAATGCATTTGGGGAGGGCTAACAAGGAAAGGGAATACACATTAAATGGTAGGACACTGAGTAGTGTAGGGGAACAAAAGGACCTTGGAGTGCATGTCCACAGATCCCTGAAGGTAGCAGGCCAAGTAGATCAGGTGGTTAAGAGGGCATACGGAATGCTTGCCTTTATTAACTGTGGCATAAAATACAAGAGCAGGGGGGTTATGCTTCAACTGTATAAAACACTAGTTAGGCCTCAGCTAGAGTAATGCGTGCAGTTCTGGTCACCACATTACAGGAAAGATGTGATTGCACTAGAGAGGGTATAGAGGAGATTTACAAGGATGTTGCCGGGAGTAGAGAATCTTTGCTATGAGGAAAGACTGGATAGGCTGGGTCTGTTTTCCTTGGAACAGAGGAGGCTGAGGGGAGACCTTATTGAGGTGTATAAAATTATGAGGGGCATGGATAAAGTGGATAGAAAGGACCTATTTCCCTTAGCAGAGGGGTCAAAAACCAGGGGGCACAGATTTAAAGTAATTGGTGGAAGGTTTAGAGGGGATTTGAGGGGAAATTTCTTCACCCAGAGGGTTGTGGGGGTCTGGAACTCACTGCCTGAAAGGGTGGTAGAGGCAGGAACCCTAACCACATTTAAAAAGTACTTGGATGTGCACTTGGGATGCTGTAACCTGCAGGGCTACGGACCAAGAGCTGGGAAGTGGGATTAGGCTGGATGGCTCTTTGTTGGCCGGCGCGGACACGATGGGCTAAAATGGCTTCCTTCCGTGCTGTGACTTTCTATGATTCTAAATCAGACTTACTAGGAGTTGTGTTTCGAGGTTCAGTTCGTATTGTGTTAGAGTGGGAGAAGTGATTTTCTTATTTTTTTGTATCCCGAAGAGGTAAGTAATTACTGTAGACCTATTGTTTATTCACCCTACTGTTGTTTAATGTTCGATAACTCTGTCTTAATAGGTTACAACCCCCAGTCTGACAGAACCTTTCCAAAGTTGAGGAAACCATGTGATACATCTTGTAAGCCAAACACCGTGGCATAGGATCTCTGTTTGACTCCTAGACTCACTACGTCTAGATACTGGGCAAATAAATAGAACCTACCTCTTTGACCAAGCGTTTGGTCACCTGTCCTAATGTCTCCGTCTTTGGCTCGGTGTCAAATTTTATCCGATTCTTCTTCTTAGGCAGTCCCTTGGAACCGAGGATGACTTGCTTCCACATTAAAAATGAGTTCTCAGGTGACTAATGAGTCCAATGCGGGACCTACAGTCTCGGTTACAGGTGGGGCAGACGGTCGTTGAAGGGGCGGGTGATTGGGGTGCTTGGGTTGACGTACAATTCTTGCGCATGGCTTCCGCTTGCTCTGGCGAAGAGACTCGAGGTGTTCGGCGCCTTCCCGGATGCTTCTCCTCCACTTTGTGCGGTCTAGGGCCAGGGATTCCCAGATGTCGTTGGGGGTGTTGCACTTTATCAAGGAGGCTTTGAGGGTGTCCTTGAAGCGTTTCCTCTGCTCACCTGGGGCTCTCTTGCCGTGTCAGAGCTCCGAGTAGAGCACTTGTTTTGGGAGTCTCGTATTGGGCATGCGGACGATGTGACCCGTCCATCGGAGTTGATCGAGCGTGGTCAAAGCTTCGATGCTGGGGATGTTGGCCTGAGCGAGAACACTGACGTTGGTGCGCCTATCCTGCCAATGGATTTGCAGGATCTTGTGGAGGCAGCGTTGGTGGTACCTCTCCAGTGCTTTGAGGTGCCTGCTGTACATGCTCCATGTCTCTGAGGCATACAGGAGGGCGGGTATTACTGTTGCTCTGTAGACCATGAACTTGGTGCCGGGTTCGTCATCGATGTCTGCCCTTGTTGACAATAGGCTCCTGAGGTATGGAAAGTGGTCCACATTGTCCAGGGCCTTGTCGTGGATTTTGATAATTGGGGGGCAGTACTGTGTGGCGGGGGCAGGTTGGTAGAGGACCTTTGTCTTACGGATGTTTAGTGTAAGGCCCATGCTCTCGTATGCTTCGGTGAAGGTGTTCGGTCATTTCTCTTATCTGGAAGGAGGAGAGCATGCCAGGGAATCTCAGAGACGCCGTAATTGTGACCATCTTCAAGAAAGATGACAAGTCCGATTGCGGTAATTACAGAGGAGTTTCCCTGCTGTCTGCCACAGGGAAAGTCATCGCAAGAATCCTCCTCAATAGCCTTCTCCCAGTGGCTGAAGAGCTCCTCCCAGAGCCGCAATGTGGATTCCGCCCACTAAGGGGCACAATGGACATGATCTTCACTGCGCGTCAATTACAAGAGAAATGCAGGGAACAGCACCAACCGCTGTACATGGCCGCCTTTGACCTCACAAAGGCCTTCGACACCGTCAACCGTGAGGCTGCCCTCAAAAGTTTGTCACCATCCTCCACCTGCTTCACGATGCCATGCAAGCCGTAATCCTGACCAACGGATCCACCACAGACTCAATTCACGTACGGACCGGGGTCAAGCAAGGCTGTGTCATCGCACCAACGCTCTTCTCGATCTTCCTTGCTGCAATGCTCCATCTCACCCTCAGTAAGCTCCCCGCTGGAGTGGAGCTAATTTACAGAACAAACGGGAAACTATTCAACCTCCGTCGCCTCCAGTCCAGATTCAAGGTCGTCCCATCCTCTGTCGTCAAATTACAGTATGCAGACGACGCTTGCATCTGCGCACACTCGGAGGTCGAACTCCAAACCATCGTCAACACCCTTTGTCCGATTACGCTCCTGTGAAGCGCCTTGGGACGTTTTACTACATTAAAGGTGCTGTATAAATGCAAGTTATTGTTGTCATTTGCTGGAGCTGAGGAGATTTAGGAAGTTGTTCAAATTATGAAGGGTTTTGATGAGGAAATGGGGAATGTCTGTTCCTCTGGCTGGGAAGTCAGTGATGCGAGATCGTCGATTTAAAATGATCACTAAGAAAGTGAGGTTAGGAGAAATGTCTTTTCACAGAGGGTTGTTGGAGCCTGGAAGACTAAGAGTTAGCTATTTAGCAATGGTGGCGACCACGGAGCTGGGCTGGTCCAATAGGTAAATGAATGCTTTCCATTGCCAGTGTACAACAACAACATTCTGCATTTGTATAGCACAGTGATGTCCAATACGTTAGCCACGTGTTGCTAACTGCATTGCTGATTAATAAATGAAAAATGAGTGGGACGTCGCTGGGCGTGTGTTCTCAATACTCATGTTTGCACGGCGTGTGCATGTGTGCTTTAACCTTTTTGTGCGTTTGTTGGTAAAACGGTAAGATGAAAAGCAGAGTGCGCAAGTGTTTTTTTGATCGTTGAGTGCTTTACTTCCTTAGTTAGTGAATGGTAGCTGTTTGTTAAGTAAATATGCACATGTGAAGTATATTTACCTGTATTGTGTGAGTGTATGTAAGGCGTTTTCCACTTAAATTAGTGCATGTAGCCACACCTGTTGGCTAGTCTGCTATTTCTATTGGACAGCACTGGTGTAGCACCTTTAATGTACAAAATGTTCCAAGGCACTTTAGAGAGGAGTAACCGAATACTGAGTCAGGGGACGATAAGGCTGGGGAGAAAGGTGGGTTATGAGAATGTTTTTTTTAAAGGAGAGAGAAAGGTAGAGGTATCTCGGGAAGGAATTCAGTTTATATACAGGCCGACTGAAATGTGCTCTTGCTTGCAAGAATAGTGTGTGTTTGTGCGGGTGTGTGTCTGTGTCGTGCGGGTGTGTGTCTGTAATGTACAGAGAGTACATTATTTTTCTTGTGCAGCTGATGATTTTTGCTGCTCAGTGATTTGTGTCTCTTTGTTTGGGACATTCTGAGGATGTGATTAGGCGGAATACTAGTGCAAGGTCTTTGTTATTTCAAGCTGTGTAGAATGCAAAACCGTGCTCCTGTTCCTTGGCCAGAACAGGAGATACAATGCAGCTGAGGTAGATTCAATTATTTTCTGATTTCACTTATTGATGTACAGACTCCAGACAGTCTATAGAAATAACCGTCTGCCACAGAATTGCAAATGGGATCTGGAATGACATCAGTTTCCTATTTAAAAAAGCATGTGAATAAGTGGTATTGGTTTTGTTGTGTTGGTCAGTGATGATACCAACAGCACAGTGGAGGCTTGTTCTACAATTCTGGGGCGGAAAGCCTCCCTTATTAACACAAGCACTCCAGGTCAACAGAAAAAAAAGTACTTGTATTTAAAACAATAAGTAGAAACGTTCAGGAAGCTCATAAAGCTGGTCGCGCTCTCTTTCACGATAAAGGTTGTGAACCAGACCGACCGCTGTTGAAACCCTCTAAAGTGAGTTAGGTTAAGAGAAGAGTTGTGATGTTTTCTAAACACTCCTTCCAGGTAAACAGTGATTTGCTTGTACTTCTTAAATTTAATATACTGTATTCGTTGTTCACAATGCGGTCTCTTCTACATTGGGGAGACCAAATGCAGATTGGGTGAGCGCTTTGCGGAACACCTCCGTTCAGTCTGCAAGCGTGACCCCGAACTTCCGGTCGCCTGTCATTTTAATTCTCTACTCCACTCCCACTCTAACCTCTCTGTCCTCGGCCTCCTACACTGTTCCAATAAACCTGTATCGAACCTTGGTTAGACCACACTTAGAGTACTGCGGGCAGTTCTGGTTGCCATATTATAAAAAGGATATAGAGGCTCGAGTGGACCATGGACTGGTTGGGCCGAATGGCCTGTTTCTGTGCTGTATATCCTATGTAATCCTACGTAAGCTCAATGTAAGCTCGAGGAACAGCATCTCATCTTTCGATTAGGCACTTTCAGCCTTCTGGACTGAACATTGAGTTCAACAAAATTAGGTTATAACCTCTGCCCCCATTTTTTCGGACGGCAGCTGTTGATGATTCTGCCATTCCCATTTACACCAATTCTAGACCCATCTTTTGTTTCTTTACTTGTCCCATTACCATCTCCTTTTGCCTCGCACCATCACCCCTTTTGTCATTTAATATCTCCTGCCTTCCACCCTATCACAGACCTTCCCTTTTGTTCTTTCCTCCCCTTCCCCCTTTCCCTGCCTCTGCACTTGCTTCAAACCTGTTACATCTCTAACTGTTTCCAGTTCTGACGCAGAGTCATCGACCTGAAACGTTAATTCTGTTTCTCTCTCCATAGATGCTACCTGACCTGAGTATTTCCAGCATTTTCTGTTTATATTTCAGATTTTCAGCATCCGCAGTATTTTGCTTTTGTGTTGTGATGTTTTCTAATTAGCGTGTAAGTGCAGGCTGCACTGCAGAACTTCACATTTTTATCATCTGATGTAGCATTACATGTTGGGGTTTAGAATATGTAAGAAAGGACATGTATGTGGGAATATTAAATAATCCAGGGACAGGGTAGAGACATCAATGCGAGTAGACAGCTCGGGGGGAGCTAGCATCGGCACAGGTATCATCGGCTGAGGGACCCCCTCCTGTATTGTAATTTCAATGATTCGAGCGAGAAAAGGACAATGCTATTCTGGTTTATGTTGGAGAGCGCCTCTGTACTTGCTTAAAACCTGTTACATTCTCTAACCTTTTCCAGTTATCTGGGGAGGTAGCTGGGGACAATTTTTGAACCACAAAGTATGAGGGAATTGCATTATCAACAGTGGATAGTCATTAACCAAGAGTGCTTCATTAATCTTGTCATTTTAACTGTATGTTAATTTAGCGCTCTCACATAATAGTTTGCATTGTGGCATTTTACATTTTCTTGCCTTCCTCCCCCTTTCTCTGCTAGCTTATACACCATTCATGGGTTTGGCAGACAACGTCCTTCAAAGCCTCTGCCAGCGCGAGACCAGCTGGGTTGATTTGCCTGACAATGCTTTGCTTTTAACACCCACTCTACACTTTTCAGTAACAGTGGGACCAAGTCGCAAATTCACCTTTGAGGTGCAAAGCTGCATCCTGCATTTCCGCAGCAGTGTTGAAGGTGCTTATCGTTCCATTAAAAAAAATTGTGGAATATCTTGTGGAAGTTGTGAGAAAACCCTAATTCTTTACTTCTAATTGAATTAATTGCAGTAATTTTGAAATGTATTTTTTTTTAAATGCTCACTGGTAGACAATGGTGTTCCCCAAGGGTCAGTGCTGGGGCCACTGCTTTTTTTGATATATATAAATGACCTGGATATTGGAATACAGAGTAGAATTTCTAAATTTGCCGATGACACCAAACTTGGGGGTGTGGCAAACAGTGAGGATGATACCAATCGACTGCAACAGGACATAGAAAGGCTAGCAGAATGGGCAGACAAGTGACAGATGGAATTTAATACAGAGAAGTGTGAGGTGATGCATTTTGGCAGAAGGAACAGGGAGAGGCAATATACACTTAATGGCACAGTTTTAAAGAGTGTGCAGGGATAGAGGGACCTGGGAGTTAATGTGAATAGGTCCCTGAAGGTGGCGGGACACATTGAGAGAGTGGTTAGCAAAGCATATGGGATCTTGGGCTTCATAAATCGAGGTATTGAGTACAAAAGTAGAGAAGTAATGCTGAACCTTTATAAAGCGCTGGTTAGGCCACAACTGGAGTATTGCATCCAGTTCTGGTCAACACACTTTAGGAAGGATGTGAAGGTACTTGAGAGGGTGCAGAGGAGATTTACCTGAATGGTTCTGGGGATGGGGGGTCTTAGCTACAAGGACAGGTTGGAGAAACTGGATTTGTTTTCATTAGAGCAAAGGAGGTTGAGGAGTGATTTGATAGAGATGTACAAGATTATGACGGGTTTGGATAGGCTAGACGGGGAAAGGCTGTTCCCACTAGTTGATGGTACAAGGACTAGGGGACACAGATTTAAGGTTTTGGGCAAGAGATACAGGGGGGGACGTGAGGAAAAACTTTTTTACGCAGCGAGTGGTGAGGACCTGGAACTCGCTGCCGACAGAAGTGGTGGAAGCGGAGACACTCAATGTTTTCAAGGTGAGACTGGATAGGCACTTGAGGGAAATAAACTTGCAGGGCTACGGGGATAGAGCGGGGGAATGGGACTGACTGGATTGCTCGACAGAGAGCTGGCATGGACTTGATGGGCGAATGGCCTCCTTCTGTGCCGTTATGACTCTATGGGGGAGAAATTCAGTATCGCCCCATTGGGGCGCAATTATCGGCCGGGCGCAAAGATTAGCGCATGGCGCTAATTATCGCCACCGACTGCAAACTTGACTTTTATCGCCCCTGGAGGTGATTGCAGCGCTAAATCAGGCGCTTCACACCTGTCTTAAGGCGCAAAGGCCGAGGAGCGAGGCGCTACCTCAGAGCACTGGCGAAGCTCATGTGATGTCAGTCAGCAATGGAACACAGACACAATGGCGCCGGCCAGTTCTTAAAGGGGATGGTTAATCTTGCTTTCCATCCACATCCTGCTCATTGCAGCCTTGAATCTCGGCCTGGAGAGACCTGCACATCAAATGTGCTGGAAAGAACAATGGAGAGTACCAGGCAAAGAGCTCAGAGTGCAGCCCCCACATTCTCTGCTAAATCGATACAAGGAATGGCAAATCAAAATGAACCTGCAAAGTGCTGCTCAGTACCCAAAACTCCTTCACACAACGTTGAATCTCTCCAGAAGTCTCTCCCTGTCTCTCTCAGAATGCGTAGTTCAAAAATGGCACCAACAATAAAAGGCAGGAAGCGGTCACCTTTAAATAGCGCTCCCCCTTTCCCTTCATGACTGCAGAACGCTCCCCTCAACCTGTCGTTGCTCGCGTCAGGCAGGGGGCGCCACTCAATATCCGCTCCGGGGCGTTGCGCACTCAAGTGACGTCATGATCTGCCGGCGCAGGAGATCGTGGCGGTAGTGTTTAGCGCCGCCGCAAAATGTCTAGTTAATTTCGCGAGCGGCGCAAACTTCGCCGCGGCTGGGTGCTAGATGCTTTGCGCCCCATTAGCGCCTTCTTAAGGCGCTAACGGGAGGCGCAACCAACTGAATTTTTCCCCCTATGACTCTAGTCTCCACAACAACATTTATATAACTCCTTTTAAATTAGAAACAACAGTGTGTTTCATATTCAACTTTTCACATGACTACTGCTAGTTGTGCCCTGTTTGTCGATGCTGCTGTACCTACTTGTTTTAAATTGGACTTGCAACTTTCACTAAGTATTTATTGAAGTACTTATCTGATGCACCCAAAGGTCTACTTTGTGACCCGAAACAAACTCTGCAAAAGATTTGCTCGAGGCACTTTTTGGAAAAGGTTGCTCAAGTGGAGTCCTGCAATCTTCCCAGCTTTTCACCTTTCTTTCTGACATAAGAACATAAGAAATAGGAGCAGGAGTCGGCCATTTGGTCCTTCGAGCCTGCTCCGACATTCAATAAGATCATGGCTGATCATCTACCTCAACTCCACTTTCCCGCCCGATCTCCATATCCCTTGGTTCCCCTAGAGTCCAAAAACCTATCGATCTCAGCCTTGAATATACTCAACGACTGAGCATCCACAGCCCTCTGGGGCAGAGAATTCCAAAGATTCACAGCCCTCTGAGAGAAGAATACTCCAAATCCTGGCCCAGTGGAGGCTGTTTTTTTAATGTAGACCCATCCAGAATAATTATACAGTTCCTTAGTGTTGTACACAGAGAGTCAAGACCAAGTGAAACGGGGTTAGAGGGCAGGGGACGTAGGTGCGATTCAGTCCCCATTTTAAAGTCATATATTCTGTCCTTGTTTTTATACAAAACTTATATTATTCATAGTTAGATGGAAAAACTTAACGGCGAACATAAGAAATAGGAGCAGGAGTAGACCATTTGGCCCTTCGAGCCTGCTCCGCCATTCAATAAGATCATGGCTGATCTTCTACCTCATCTTCACTTTCCCGCACTATCCCCATATCCCTTGATTCCCTTAATATTCAAAAATCTATCGATCTCTGTCTTGAATATACTCAACGACTGAGCCTCCACAGCCCCCTGGGGTAGAGAATTCCAAAGATTCACCACCCTCTGAGTGAAGACATTTCTCCTCATCTCAGTCCTAAATGGCTGACGTCTTATTCTGAGACTGTGACCCCTGGTTCTAGACTCCCCAGCCAGGGGAAACATCCTCCCTGCATCTACCCTGTCAAGCCTTGTAAGAATTTTGTATGTTTCAATGAGATCACCTCTCCTTCTTCTAAACTCCAGAGAATATAGGCCTAGTCTACTCAATCTCTCCTCACAGGACAATCCCCCCATCCCAGGAACCAGTCTGGTGAACCTTCGTTGCACTCCCTCTATGGCAAGTATATCCTTCCTTAGATGTTGGCTGCAGCAAAGGAGGAGCTGGGAGATGTGGCAGCGAGGTGCTACAGCACTACCTCTGGTAGAGGGGTGCAATTATAATAATTACATAGGCAGTTTCATTGGGCCAGAATTTGCTGTCAAAATAACGGCAAAACTATGGGTAAATGGTGCAGCAAATTCAGGCGCGGGGCAGATGTGCGGTTAAACGCCTATATCTAAAAGTTGCTGTCCGAGTCACTCCGCTGTTAGCTTCGCAGAATGGCATCTCGCTCTTAGCCTCCCATTTTTTTTAGGAACTTGCTGTATTTGCCCATTAACTCGCCACAGAAAGGTAAGTCTTGTCATCACAAGTGTAAGCACCCTTTTAATGACGTGTTAACTGTTAATGACTGTCGATCAACCTCTCTGGCACCGAAAATCCACCAATACAAGTGTGGTGTCTCATTCAGGTTTTGAATTTTTCAGGGAGATTTAAAAAATGTCAAATTTTAAATTTTTTTTCTTACTTTTCCATTCTGTCTCTTTTTCTCTCTCTCACTTAATCCAATCTTTCTTCCCTTTATTTCTTTCTGTACCTGATTGGACATTGAATTAACCCCCTTTAATTCGTTCTCCTCAGTTCTGCCGCTGTTTATTTCCCATTCCTTAAATCTCACTGGTTAAGGAGATTCACAGTTGCTTGCCCTGTTCTCACAGGTCCCAGATGCCCTGTTTCCCTTGCTGCGACGTTATCAGCTCGCACTTCCAACAACATTGTGGACACATTTTTTTTTAGCTGAATGGTGCAGGGGCAAGTCTTAACAAACGGTAAACGCCATTAGATGCCCTGCTACAGAAATGGGATAGTTGTCTCTTTGTAATTAGTGGATCTCCACTCTTGGCCTTTGCTTGTTGTTACATATCATTTCCCCTCCACCCCATTTCTTTTGGGGGGAGTGGTGTCCTGTTGACAGATGATCTGGTCATTATCACATTGCTGTTTGTGGGAGCTTGCTGTGCGCACATTGGTGGCCGTGTTTCCTGCATTACGACACATCTAAAGTACTTACAGGAAACTCTTTGGTATCCGGCACCGACGGGACCGGGATGGTGCCGGTTGATTAAAAATTCCGGATAACGGAGAGGTATATCTACCGAGGCTATTTTTAACAAACAAAAATTAAAAAATCAAGAAATGTGCAGTATAATTGGGTACTCCCCTACAGAATGTTGTGTTAAATGGATGGTGGAAGATGCTTGATTAAGTACAGTAATGCCAGTTGAGGGTAATCCATAACTCTTTAATTACTTAACAGTAAAACAAAACTTATTAACGACGGTATACTGTAGTTTTCGGAGTATGAATTCTGCCGGTTATTAGAGAATTCCGGATATTTAGGTGCCGTTTAAACGAGAGTTTCCTGTAATTAGTTGTAAAGCGCTTTGGGACGTCCTGAGGTTGTGAAAGGCGCTGTAGAAATGCAAGTTCTTTCTATGTAAAGAGGTCCTCCTACCGCCCTGCACCAGTTGTGATAAAGGGTCTACACCTTGGGCATTAACCTGTGTTATTTTGGATTCTAGCGGAGCTGTTTTATATTTACAACCATTAAAAAAAATCCTATCTGGTAACGGATTTTCCAAGTGTTGTACTGTAATCCTATCTGGTAACGGATTTTCCAAGTGTTGGACTGTAATCCTATCTGGTAACGGATTTTCCAAGTGTTGGACTGTAATCCTATCTGGTAACGGATTTTCCAAGTGTTGGACTGTAATCCTATCTGGTAACGGATTTTCCAAGTGTTGGACTGTAATCCTATCTGGTAACGGATTTTCCAAGTGTTGTACTGTAATCCTATCTGGTAACGGATTTTCCAAGTGTTGGACTGTAATCCTATCTGGTAACGGATTTTCCAAGTGTTGGACTGTAATCCTATCTGGTAACGGATTTTCCAAGTGTTGGACTGTAATCCTATCTGGTAACGGATTTTCCAAGTGTTGGACTGTAATCCTATCTGGTAACGGATTTTCCAAGTGTTGGACTGTAATCCTATCTGGTAACGGATTTTCCAAGTGTTGTACTGTAATCCTATCTGGTAACGGATTTTCCAAGTGTTGTACTGTAATCCTATCTGGTAACGGATTTTCCAAGTGTTGTACTGTAATCCTATCTGGTAACGGATTTTCCAAGTGTTGTACTGTAATCCTATCTGGTAACGGATTTTCCAAGTGTTGTACTGTAATCCTATTTGGTAGCGGATTTTCCAAGTGTTGTACTGTAATCCTATCTGGTAGCGGATTTTCCAAGTGTTGGACTGTAATCCTATCTGGTAACGGATTTTCCAAGTGTTGGACTGTAATCCTATCTGGTAACGGATTTTCCAAGTGTTGTACTGTAATCCTATCTGGTAACGGATTTTCCAAGTGTTGTACTGTAATCCTATCTGGTAACGGATTTTCCAAGTGTTGTACTGTAATCCTATCTGGTAACGGATTTTCCAAGTGTTGGACTGTAATCCTATCTGGTAACGGATTTTCCAAGTGTTGGACTGTAATCCTATCTGGTAACGGATTTTCCAAGTGTTGTACTGTAATCCTATCTGGTAACGGATTTTCCAAGTGTTGGACTGTAATCCTATCTGGTAACGGATTTTCCAAGTGTTGGACTGTAATCCTATCTGGTAACGGATTTTCCAAGTGTTGGACTGTAATCCTATCTGGTAACGGATTTTCCAAGTGTTGTACTGTAATCCTATCTGGTAACGGATTTTCCAAGTGTTGGACTGTAATCCTATCTGGTAACGGATTTTCCAAGTGTTGGACTGTAATCCTATCTGGTAACGGATTTTCCAAGTGTTGTACTGTAATCCTATCTGGTAACGGATTTTCCAAGTGTTGGACTGTAATCCTATCTGGTAACGGATTTTCCAAGTGTTGGACTGTAATCCTATCTGGTAACGGATTTTCCAAGTGTTGTACTGTAATCCTATCTGGTAACGGATTTTCCAAGTGTTGTACTGTAATCCTATCTGGTAACGGATTTTCCAAGTGTTGGACTGTAATCCTATCTGGTAACGGATTTTCCAAGTGTTGGACTGTAATCCTATCTGGTAACGGATTTTCCAAGTGTTGGACTGTAATCCTATCTGGTAACGGATTTTCCAAGTGTTGGACTGTAATCCTATCTGGTAACGGATTTTCCAAGTGTTGTACTGTAATCCTATCTGGTAACGGATTTTCCAAGTGTTGGACATTGCTGTGCAGCCCTGCTACACAGGAGGGCACTTTACTGAAGTAGAAACAGGTTTTTATTGAAATTGAAGCAGTTCCCAATAAAACCGCACAACAAGGTCATTCAGAAAGGTTTTAAAAAAAAGGCACCTTTTTCTTTTGAATTGTTTGTGATGCAAAGTTTCTGCTTTCTATTTACAGACCCTGTCCTGTGAAGTTTGCCATACCTTTATCACCGAAGAGACAAATTTGGAGACTTTCAGACCTATGGTTACTATTTACTGTCCTCCTCTGGTGCTACCAAAAGTAAGTGTGTTTGTTCATTGTCCTTGTCAGTTTGAAGCAATGTTGGTGCCTTGAAAGGAAAAGAACAACTCTCATTTATATAGTTCCTTATCACATTGTCCAACGGCCCCAAAATCTACAGAAAATGCTGGAAATACTCAGCAGGTCAGGCAGCATCTGTGGAGAGAGAACTGACGAAAGGTCACCGACCTGAAACGTTAACTCTGTTTCTCTCCACAGATGCCGCCTGACCTGCTGAGTATTTCCAGCATCCACGGTATTTTTCTTTTGGCCCAGAAATCTTAACAGGGTCACTCAAGGCCTTCGGGGCAGGGAACCTGCCACCCCTACCTGGCCTTGCTTATGTGATTGATTCTTAATGCCTTCAGCGCAGCTAGGGATGGGCAATGAATGCTGCCTTGCAAGCGTCACCCATATTCCAATTACACATATAGACTGGTCCCATAAAAATCTGGTGCTGCTTCCTGATCTGCCTAAAGTACAATCTGTCTTCTCTTTGCCTTTTGGCATTAGAAATGGTGCTAATACTTTAGTACTTGTTGCTGAAAGCTGTTAGTGTTTTACACTTAGTGATGGAGGCCATGGTCAGCTACCTCACCGCTTTCGCGAGGTGGTTTATTTGGAGGCAGAAGAGGAGCAACAACTACAAGCTTCCTTGACAGCTGCTGAAGTCATTTGCCTGGCCCTCTCCTGAGCCACTAACAACTGTTTCCCTACCACAGAGCAGCTCGCCGCACCCCCACTCCAACCCCGACCTTACAGCTGCTCCATCCCACCTTGATTAAAAAGGGAAGCCTCGCAGTCATACCCTCATCTTCTTCCTATTCCACAGCATCATGCTTCACGCCCACACTTATTTTCCCTGTTCCTTCATGTTGAAAATGCATTGATATCGCAATAACAGATCGTCAACAGCGTATCATTGAAACGACTGGGTCTGCAAGTCTCCTGCTTGTTACCAAGGTGCTTCCCTGTTACGCACTCCTTCCAAGGCTCACCTCGAGGAGCCCTGTCCTGACTCGACTCTTGCTTGGCGTGCTGCAGCCAATACCGTGCCTATGGAGCATCAAACCCACGTTTCAAAGGGCCGGCGCAATAAAACCTGTCAAAGAGCAAATCAAATCTTCAGTCAGACACCAGTGGAATTTAGCTGCGTCAAAAAGGCTGTGCAATACTGATTCCAGAATGTGACAAAAATGCCGATATCAACATTTCCATCCTGGGGCTCCTCCTGCACCACACCCTTGGCAGCTGCCTTTAAGGACCTGGAAGTGCCTGGGCTTCCTCTCCCCATAGGCCTGCCCCCAATATTGCACAGCCAAGTGCTCATCCACTGTATTCAGATGAGTCCCGAGAACATGTTTGAGCACTAGGGTTAAGGTCCTAGCAGAGCACACTTCTGATGTGCTTTGCTCAAATTGCACTCGTGGAGAGGAAACTCTCCCTTAATATCTCCTGTGGGCACAACACCTGTGGGCCTTTGTGCCTCTCTGGGTCAACATCCTGGTACGATGCGATTCTCCCACTAAGTTTGCTCCAACTTTGGGGAGCTGCGCAGAACCCGACGGCGGGCTTGCAAGGTTCCTTCACGCCCACGGCTTTCAAGGCACGGTAATCAGTTGAACATCAGCAACGTGGAAAAAGTCTGGCATATCCTTTCCGATGCGATGTCTGAAGCTATTGTCATGTGTACGCAGCCAATCCGAAGCTTGGAAGAAATGGCATTGTTTGAAGTAAGAAAGAAAGAAAGGAACTTGCATTTATATAGCACCTTTCAGATTCCCAGGATGTCTTTGCAGCCGATGAATTGCTGTTGTTATGTTGACAAATGCAGCCATGGATTTTTTTTTACATCCAGCTGAGGATTTCACCTTTACATGTTTTTGCCTCACTTGCAGGCAGTGGGTTGGTTGCATAGCACCAAAGGCCGACTGTTTCAATTATTCATCTTCAGTTTTCAGCTTTAAATGGCAATATGACTGCACATACCCACTGACTCTATTCTGCAGCATCTTTTTCAGATCCACGTTCAGTTTGATGCAATATTTGCAAACCACACAATGCTCACCATTCTATTCCCTCCAATTTCTACAGAAACAAAGGCAATTGCAGAAAATCCCAAAAGATTGTGATCACTGGGTTATGAACTGAGATCTATGTGAGAATCTATGTACTGCAAAGGAAAGGGGCATGCTGTGCAATGTTCCCTGTAAGCTGCGCTTTGATCTGCGCGGCCTGTTTCTTCTAATGTGCTGTCCCTTTAAATTTCTGCGCATGCGCGGTACTTGCAGTGTAAAAGCCGGTGAGCGGCCTGCACGGGACCTTTCAGATTGCTGCGCGGTCGCGCGCGCACCTTAGCGGGAACATTGATGCTGTGTAATAGTGTCATCTGGTAAAGGCGAGAGAGGGGCCAGAGTCCTTTTATATTACAGTTTCATTCAGTTGAAGGCGATGTTTGTGGTTTTAGTACTTTTATCAAGTTTAATCCAAATTTCAGAATTGATCTCTTGCCAGACTATTACTGGGTTGAATCTGAATATCTATTGTATCCAGTTCCAGTGTAGATGTCACAATTTAATTTTGCAAAGTACCTTGACCATGCAATGATTAAACTCTGAATGACCTGATGCTTTGTTTATTTAACATTCAGACTCTGTGTGTCTTAAGGGAACACAACTCCACCATACCACACCATAATGCATTGTGCGTTACATGTACATGGTAAAACATTCCTGCCCTTATAAAACAGCGTGTCATCCAATTACCGTGAGCAATTCCACAGGAGATCCAGCGTAGCATGTGCCAGGTTTCACAATTTAAAAAAATAAAATAGAAAGAAGGCTAGTCACTTAATACTGGGTGCTTTTAACTTACAACCTGAAACTTGGAGGACCATTTCCAAACCCCAACATTCCCTGACCACGCAACAACTGAAACTCAAAACTGACCTAAGTCTGCATCTAGCTAACAATTTCACTTTTGTGAATTTAAGGGACTCCACTCTATTGTAAAATCAGAATTAATTGCATGGTATAACACTCCCATCCTTATAAAACCGCATATCATTGACTTTCTGTGAACAGCAGCATGACTGTAAGTTGAGAAATGAAATTAAAATTGTAGTTATTCTTAAATTGCGGGTTTACTCATCACCGTTCTTTGTTTTCAGGGTATCAATGGAACTTCATCACCGCCCAGCCTTCGTTACACGCACAGGCACTGCAACAGTCAGGGTGCTGGACTTCGGGCACCCGGGTTTACTCAATCCCAATCCAGTTGTTAAAGATGAAACTCAGCTCCTTATTGAAGAATATCTTTCTCCATCCAAATTGGTGAGACATTGGAAAAAAAAATTGTCCAAGAAATTCTGAGTAAAGATTTTCAAAATCAAAAAGCATACTTACATTGCAGATATGATTCAGAATGATTCATTCTTTTAAAGGGTGTTTGGGACCCGGCAAAATGTTTTGCGATAGTGCTGTACTAGGGTTGTATGCATGGAAGTGTGCAGTGTTGCAATCGATGCTGGCGTAACCCAAGAGTGTCCAAAGTCTTGAGTCCTGGCCGTCCAGCTCACGAAGCCCAGGCAGCTCGATACCGTGTGCACTTGGATTTTGTAGCCACTGGTTTGTCCTGTTCTGAATTTCTTGGGCCCGGAGGTTCTTAGCACTGTTGCCTCATTGGTGGATTAATGCTGAACCAGAACGCCGAAATCCGCCAGTGTGGGCAACTTGAATGGGATTTAAATTTTATATGTGGCCCACAAGGCTGCTTTGGTGAGACCACACCTGGAGCACTGTGCACAGTTTTGGTCTCCTTATCTGAGAAAGGACATACAGTACATGCCTCAGGCGGTGCAAGGAAGGATCACCAGATTGATTCCTGGGCTGAGAGGGTTGTCCTATGAGGAGAGTTTGAGTAGAATTGGGCCGATACTCTCTGGAGTTTAGAAGAATGAGAGGTCATCTCATTGAAACATACAAGTTTCTGAGGGGGATTGACAGGGTAGATGCTGAGAGGTTGTTTCCCCTGGCTGGGGAATCTGGAACTAGGGGTCACAGTCTCAGGATAAGGGGTCGGCCATTTAGGACTGAGATGAGGAGGAATTTCTTCACTCAGAGGGTTGTGAATCTTTGGAATTCTCTGCCCCAAGGGGCTGTGGATGCTCAGTTGTTGAGTATATTCAAGGCTGAGATCGATAGATTTTTGGACTCTAGGTGAATCGAGGGATATGGGGATCGGGCGGGAAAGTGGAGTTGAGGTCGAAGATCAGCCATGATCTTACTGAATGGCGGAGCAGGCTCGAGGGACCGTATGGCCGACTCCTGCTCCTAATTCTTATGTTCTTATAACGGCCATTTCAGTACTGTGGCAGGAGCAGAAATCTGATTGGAGGGATTCAAACGTGGAATTGCGGGGAAGATGGGAACGGATTTGGGAGGCGACGACACGTTCAAGCACTTTGGAGAGGATAACATTCAATGTGGTAGAATTTCATCACAAAATCTAAAAGTTTCTGGTGCAACCCATTGAAAACACTCGCGAGTGACGGCCAGCTCCTCAAAAAAAAAATTGATCTTCTCTATACTGCAAGTACAGGGAGAGACTGTGACTCTTTTTTTTTCTCTCAACATGCAAGACAGTGCACTGTACAGCATCAAATATGATGAGCGCACTATCATCTGTGACAATATAATACCATAACAACAGATAAAAATAGTAAATTGTTAGCAAAATTGTTATGAAATGTCAGTTTGTTTCTCACTCCATAATAGAATTACATCGAATCTTACAGCATAGAAACAGGCCATTCAGCCCAACTAGTCCATGCGGTGTTTATGCTCCACACGAGCCTCCTCTCACCTTACTTCATCTTGCCCTATCAGCATAACCTATTCTTTTTCCCCCTCATGTGTTTATCTAGCTTCCCCTTAAATGTATCTGCGCTATTCGCCTCAACCACTCCCTGTGGGAGCGAGTTCCACATTCTCACCCCTCTCTGGGTAAAGAGGTTTCTCCTGAATTCCCGAATGGATTCATTAGTGACTGTGCTATTTATATCTTTGGCCCTTAGTTTTGGTCTCCCCCATAAGTGAAAACATCTCTATGTCTACCCCATCAAACCCCTTCATAATCTCGAAGACCTCGATCAGGTCGCCCCTCAGCCTTCTCTTTTCCAGAGAAAAGAGCCCCAGCCTGTTCAATCTTTCCTGATCGGTATAATCTCTCAGTTCTAGTATCATCCTTGTCGATCTTTTTTCACCTTCTCCAGTGCCTCTATATTCTTTTTGGTATTGGTGTTCTATATGACCCGTTGATAGGCAGTGTTTCTGTACATCCCATGCTATGTATTCCAACGTACTATAGTCTGTTTCAGAATGCAAACTGGGGCCAAGAAAGCAGGGGGGTGAGGATTGCAAATGTCTTTGTGACTGGCACCAGTGCAACTGATGAACCCACAATTGATGCAACTCCCCATCCCCATCTCTACCCGCGGCCACAGCGAAAGCTTGACTAGTACATCAGCCGAGCAGCTACTTATCCACAGATCCCTTTCAGTCTTTAGGATCTAGATCTGGGATGATCACCTTAATCAGGACTACAGTAAATGTATTAAATAATCAAAAGGTACCAAGTGATGAGGAAGGCCATTCGGCCCATCTTAGTTCATCCATCTGGAGCAAACCCCCCCCCCCCCCCCCCCCCCCTCTCTGCTGCATCTGGTTGTTTCTTTAATGATTTCAGGGTGTTTGCTTCCACCACGCTACCCCCCCCGGAGTCCATTCCAAGTGTCGATCACTCTCTGTGTGTGAAGGAGAACCTCCTGGTATCAGTCCTACATTTACCTTTTACTAGTTTGAATCTGTATCCCCTTGCCCTACTCGCTCTGTTTAATTTAAAGTAGTAATCCCGATTAACCTTTTCCATACCAATTACTATTTCACCCTTCTATAAGGTGACCTCCCAGGCACCTCTTTCCCAGGCTTTTCTCAAAACTCAGACCCTTGGTACCAGAGATCGGCCCCGTGACGCTTCTCTGCACTGTCTCCAGCACATGAATGTCTCCCTTGTGTCTCCATCATCAGAACTGCACGCAGTACTCAAAGTGCGCTCTGACCAGAGCCCGGTACAGTTTGATCACTTTACTCCACTTTTCTGGCTGTGTAATTCAACATTCTATTGTCTTTATTGATTGCTGATTGGCGGTGATTGGACATGTTCAGTGTTGAGTTTACTAAGACTCCTATGCCTCTTTCAACCTCATCCTTAGCTATTTCAGCATCATTCATGGAGTACGTGTGTCGCCCATTAAATGTACTTAATCCTTTTTCCTGCCCAAAGGTTAAAAAAAAATTGGATTATCTGCATTTCCAGTGGAAAGATGTTTTAACCGATTAAAATGTTTTCTCTTTTGGAATTATGCCAGTAAATTGTATTTCAAATACCCTGTAGAAGCACCTTTTTCGAATTGCCTTGACAGTACTTGAGGATATCCTTCCATTGTTCTGTGTTTGCACATTCATTTCTTGCTTATACAGGAGAGAACCAATTTATGTAGCTTTACATAAAAGAAAAAAACTGCAACTCTGCATTTTCTTCTCTTTGGAAATATATAATTAGTTTAAAAGGGTATTTGGAAACTTCTGTCCTTTGGCAATGGCAGCACTGAGCTGTCTACAGAATGCTTGGATCTGCAGAAGAAGCCTCTGGTTTTAATAAATTACTGGAAAAAAAAATAAAAGAAGCCTCAAGTTTGTTATAGAATCTTACAGCGCAGAAGGAGGCCATTCGGCCCATCGTGCCTGTGCTGGCTCTTGAAAAGAGCTCTCCAATTAGTCCCACTCCCCCCTGCTCTTTGCCCATAACGCTGCAAATTTTTCCTGTTCAAGTATTTATCGAATTCCTGATTGAAAGTTACTATTGAATCTGCTTCCACTGCCCTTTCAGGCAGCGCGTTCCAGATCACAACAACTCGCTGCATAAAATAAATTCTCCTCATCTCCCCCTCTGGTTCTTTTTCCAATTACCTTAAATCCATGTCCTCTGGTTACCGACCCTCCTGCCAGTGGAAACAGTTCCTCCTTACTATCAAAACCATTCATAATTTTGAACGCCTCTATTAAATCTCCCCTTAACCTTCTCTGCTCTAAGGAGAACAATCCCAGCTTCTCCAGTCTCTCCACTGTTGGCGGATAACTTTACAATGGATATCCTGGTAGATGTAAAGGATCATTCTTTCTCACTGTATTACATATTTATAAATTACAGATTTAGAAAAATGATGCACTAGATTATACTCATCATACTTGCAAACCAGTTCAAAAACTATTCCAGTCGTCCCCATCCCCCCTCGGGCACCGTGCTTGCACCTGTTTGGTTCAAATTGGGTATTTGTGAAACAGCAACAAAAATGCACCTTAAATGTAGGAGATGCAGCACTGAGACATTAGCCAGCAGGAATGAAAACCATCGTCACAACGTTCAAAATAAAACCATAAATGAAAAGTAGGCAGTCAGCAATAGCTATCAATAGCTGAAGATAGTTTTCTGAAATTCCTTGCAGAAAGGATAAATAGGGCAGTCACAAGGACTTTAAACTATTAAATGGGGAGGGAGGGCTCAGGGGAAATTACAATACAAATAGTAGTTCAAAAACAAACGAAAGGGAAGAGAGTAGAGTAGCAGTCAGGTAAAGGGAAAACTAAAAGATGTAAAGTAATTAAACCAGGAGCGAGAATAAGAAACATGTGTGTAAAACATTAGCGCTGAAGGACAGGCTAGGATGTGTGGCCCAAATAAGCGTGATTAAGGATGAAATCACTTCAATGATAAGAGAGAATTTAAAGAGAGGTAAGCAGCCAGTGAAGACCTTACGGGTTGAATTAAGAAATAGGAAAGGATCTAAGACTGTAGTTTGAATTGTGTATCGACCCCCTGGTAGCAGCTCTGAAGTGCTAGATTGTATAAATGCAGAGATAAGACAAGCGTGTAGCAAAGGCAGAGTGGTTTTAATGGAGGATTTTAACTTTCATATAGATTGGGATAAGCAGATTAGCACCTGTCAGAAAGGTAGTGAATTTCTTGGCCTAGAAATTCCGTTCCCTACGGGTGTGTACGCGCTGTGTACTCACCCGTAGGGCCAACGGAAGTGCCGGTTTTACGCATGCGCTGGAAACTGGCACTTCCGTTCTCTGCAGAAAGGGCTTGACTGGACAAACGCCTGCGCCGGATAGGCAGCGCGTACGTTAGAAACTTCTGTTTTTTTCCACACTGGCTTGAGTCCAGGTAAGTCGGAACAGCTGCGCCTAGAAAAGCAGGCGCAAGGCCTGCTTTTAGCAGGCTAATAGCTTAAGAAAAAAAAAAAAATTTCCACTGATTTATCATTTTAAAATACTTTAAAGAAAGGTAAGTTTATTTTTAGCCCCGTTAAAAACTTTAATTATTTTTTTAAAAATTTAAATTTTTGTTTAAAATAGTTAATTTATGTAATTTATAGTCATTTTAAAAATGTGATTTAAAAAAAAATGTATAAGTTTTACTTATGTTTTGGGGCTGATCTCTATTCATAGATTTGACAGGTCTTCCTGTCAAATCTATGGATGGAGATTCCTGCTCTGATTGGCTCCCCATGGCCCACGTGATCCCAGGGACGCTGCGATCCGCCTGCACACCGGCAGTTTGAAGAGGCACAGCAACGGAATTCTGCACCTCCCGGGAGCCCTCCGGTCCAGGCGCAGGTCTTTCCGGATCGCAGCCCTCCGCCTGCGGGAGGGCTGCGAATGGAATTTCTTGGCCCTTGAGTTTGTCCGGGATAGCTTTCTACAACAATATGTCCTAGAGGCATCTAGGGGACAAGCCATATTAGATTTAGTAATGAGTAATGAGCCAGATTTAGTTAACAGCCTAACTGTGCGTGAACATTTATCCAATAGCGATCATTACATGAACGAGTTCAACGTAGCGTTTGAAAGGGAGAAACGCGAAACAGCTACTAAGATCCTAGATTTAGGTAATGTCAACTTCAATGGGATGAGGCAGAGACTGTCCACAGTAAACTGGGCAAATCTGTTACATAAGTACATAAGAACATAAGAAATAGGAGCAGGATTAGGCCACTTGGCCCCTCGAGCCTGCTCCGCCATTCAATAAGATCATGGCTGATCTTGGGCTCAAAGCCACTTCCCAGCCCGCTCCCCATAACCCTTCACTCCCTTATCTTGCAAAAATCTGTCTATCTCCACCTTAAATGTATTTAATGACCCAGCCTCCACAGCTCTCTGGGGCAGAGAATTCCACAGATTTACGACCCTCTGAGAGAAGAAATTCCTCCTCATCTCAGTTCTAAAAGGGCGACCCTTTATTCTAAAACTGTGCCCCCGAGTTCTAGATTTCCCCATGAGGGGAAATATCCTCTCTGCATCTACCTTGTCGAGCCCCCCTCAGTATCTTATATGTTTCAATAAGATCACCTCTCATTCTTCTAAATTCCAATGAGTATAGGCCCAACCTGCTCAACCTTTCCTCCATAAGTCAAACCCCTCATCTCTGGAATTAACCTAGTGAATCGTCTCTGAACTGCCTCCAATGTAAGTATATCCTTCCTTAAATAAGGAGACCAAAACTGTACGCAGTACTCGAGGTGTGGTCTCACCAATACCCTGTACAGTTGCAGCAGGACTTCTCTGCTTTTATACTCCAACCCCCTTGCAATAAAGGCCAACATTCCATTTGCCTGTTAATGGGTAAAATGACAGAAGATCAGTGGGAGATGTTTAAAAAATAATTTAATGTGATACAGAAGCAGTTTATACCCCTGTGGGGCAAGAGCTCTACTTGTCAAAAAAACAGCCATGGACAACTAAAGAGGTAAGGGACAGCATAAAGCTAAAGGAAAGGGCATACAAAAATGCAAAAAATAGCGCAGATCCTGGCGAATGGGAAAGATACAAAGAACAGCAAAAGGTCACAAAACAGATAGTAAGAGCTACAAAAAGAGAGTATGAAATGAAACTTGCAAGGGATATCAAAATCAACACGAAGAATTTTTACAGTTACATTAGGAAAAAGAGGCTGGTCAGGAGAATGTGGGCCCTTAAAAACTGAAAGCGGCGATATTGTCAATAACAATGGGGTAATGGCAGACATGTTGAACAATTACTTTGATAGCGTGCCAGAAGTCCCAAAGAAACTAATATTGAATCGGGGACAGGGACTCAATAAAATTAATGTAAGTAAAATAACAGTAATGAGGAATATAATGGCACTAAAGAGTGACAAATCCCCAGGACCAGATGGTTTCCATCCCAGGGTTTTAAAGGAAGTAGGTGAGCACATTGCAGATGCCCTAACTATAATCTTCCAAAGTTCTCTAGATTTGGGAACCGTCCCTTTAGATTGGAAAATTGTGCATGTCACTCTGCTATTTAAGAATGATGAGAGCGGGAAACCAGGGAATTAAAAACCAATTAGCCTGATATCTGTTGTCGGGAAATTGCTAGAGTCTATAATTAAGGATAAGGTGACTGAACACCTCGCAAATTTTCAGGTGATCAGAGAGAGCCAGCATGGATTTGTGAAAGGTAGGTCATGCCTGACAAACCTGATTGAATTTTTTGAAGAGGTGACCAAAGTAGTGGACAGGGGAATGTCTATGGATGTTATTTATATGGACTTCCAGAAGGCATTTGATAAAGTCCCACATAAGAGATTGTTAACTAAGATAGAAGCCCACGGAATTGAGGGCAAATTATTGACCTTGTTTGGAAATTGGCTGAACGGCAGGAGACAGAGAGTAGAGATAATGGGTAGGTACTCAAATTGGCAGAATGTGACTAGTGGTGTCCCGCAGGGATCTGTGTTGGGGCCTCAACTATTCACAATATTTATTAACGACTTAGATGATGGCATAGAAAGTCATATATCCACATTTTCTGATGACACAAAGATAGGCGGCATTGTAGGCAGTGTAGATGGAAGCATAAAATTACAAAGGGATATCGACAGATTAAGTGAATGGGCAAAACTGTGGCAAATGGATTTCAATGTAAGCAAACGTGAGGTCATCCACTTTGGACCTACAAAGGATAGAACAGGGTACTTTCTAAATGGTGAAAAGCTAAAAACAGTGGATGTACAAAGAGACTTGGCGGGTCCAGGTACATAGATCATTAAAATGTCATGAACAGGTACAGAAAATAATCAAAAAGGCTAATGGGATGCTGGTCTTTATATCTAGAGGACTAGAATACAAGGGAGTAGAAGTTACGCTGCAGCTGTACAAAACCCTGGTTAGACCACACCTGGAGCACTGTGAGCAGTTCTGGGCACCACACCTTAGGAAGGATATATTGGCCTTGGAGGGAGTGCAGCGTAGGTTTACCAGAATCATACCCGGACTTCAAGGATTAAGTTACAAGGAGTGATTACACAAATTATGGGTTGTTTTCCCTAGAATTTAGAAGGTTAAGGGTGATCTGATCGAAGTTTTCAAGATATTAAGGGGAACAGATAGGGTAGATAGAGAGAAACTATTTCCGCTGGTTGGGGATTCTAGGACTAGGGGGCAGAGTCTAAAAATTAGAGCCAGACCTTTCAGGAGTGAAATTAGGAAACACTTCTACACACAAAGGGCGGTAGAAGTTTGGAACTCTCTTCCGCAAATGGTAATTGATGCTAGATCAATTAATTTTAAATCTGAGATTGATAGCTTTCTGTTAACCAAAGGCGGGTATATGGTGCTAGGTCGGAGATCAGCCATGATCTCATTGAATGGCGGAACAAGCTCGAGAGGCTAAATGACCTACTCCTGTTCCTATGTCCCTAGATGCCGTCTTGAACTGTTACTGGCTGAAGTACTTAGTACTGGACGTAAAGTAGGACATAAGAGAAGTGAAAACCTTCAAGGAAAGGAGTAAACTTGCATTTTCTGTGTTTAAAATCTGTCTAAGATAGGTTTTCACTGGAGGTCAGTGGCTAGGGCTTGAATCCATGTTCTTCCCAAAGCTATCAATCAGTGAAAGAGATACTTCCCCTCGTCAAGCCCGTGCCTACAATTCCCAGTACGCAGCAAAAGCGGGAGCCAATTTGCGCACAGCAAGGTCCCACAAAAAGCAATGAGATAAATGACACGATAATCTGTTTTAGGTGTTGGTTGAGGATTAAATATTTGCCAGGATATCCGGAGAACTCCCCGGCTCCTCTTTGAATAGTGCCCTGGGATTTTATACGTCCACACGAGAGGGCAGACGGGGCCTCAGTTTAACATCTCATCCGAAAGACTGCACCTCCGACAGTGCAGCACTCCCTCAGTACTGCACTGAAGGGGCAGCCTAGATAACGTGCTGAAGTCTTTGGAGTATGGCTTGAACTCACTGAGCCAAGGCTTGACACCTTCAGTGTGATTCTCGATAGGTAATCTGCGCTACAAGTGTGAGGAAAGCCAGGCTATAGCAGTGATTGAGTTTGTTTTACCTAAAGTCTTCAAAACCTTCAGGTTTTTTGATGCAGGTATTAGCAAGAAAACTATTTAGAAGTGGTTATTTTTGTAGAAAGAGAGGCTGAAAGAATGTGTGCGAGAGGGGTACAGAGTATCAGATACAATGGAAAAGAGAAAGAAAGGCATAAATGCAGAGAGAAAGGGCGAAATTGTGTGAGACATGGAAAAGAGAGCAGACCGAATCAAGGAGAGACTTTTTTACCTTCCAGGTCTAAAGCACCTTGGGATATTTTTCTGTTAAAGGCGCTATATAAATACAAGATGTTGTTGTACAAAGGCAAAGAAAAAAGTCAAAGGCAAACCCAATTTTAATAAGCAGCATGTTTTATAATGCCTACGTTCTGTCTCTGAGTACTAGCTGCTGCCTACTATAATAGCTAGCTGTACAGTCAGCAAAATTAGAGTTTTGATTAAAAAGAAAAAGAAAAGCTTGACTTTATAAAGCGCCTTTCACGACCTCTGGACGTCCCAAGGTGCTTTACAGCCAATGAAGTACTTTTGAAGTGTCAAAGTGTAGTCGCTGTTGTAATGCAGTAAGTGGAACATGAGCAACTGTTACAACAACTAGCTAAAATGTTTCCTCACTCAGGCAGGTTGATAGAGGCAGCGCACCAGCACTGTAAGATGTACTGCTGATTAAAATGACCATTTCATGGTCTTACAATCCCAGCATTATGAAACAGCATGTCCTCTGACTAGACCAAAAGGAGTGTTCACTCCACAGTAAAACGTCAATGAATACTGCCACTATCTATTTAATTGGAAGTCAAAACAGGGATGCGGAGTGATTCCATGCTTTCCATTCCATAATTCCTACCACAAGCATGTAGAGAGTCCGGGCAGCAAGCCATTGAGAGATGATGCTGCATTATGTGTGTTCGGGGGCAGTCCTGAGGGCTTCCCCAGTCTGATGCAGTATAAATGGGGATGCGCCCATACACAGTTGCACAAAATGGAATTAGTTTGCTTGCTTGAGTTTATGAGTACAAACATGTTTATTACTTTAGGTGTTTATAATGTTTGTGCATAAAACCTTGGAAGGGACAAACTATACATTGTCAAAGCAGCCTGCCATTTTTTATTGAAATATAATGTTACTCTTCCAATTATCTTTAATAAAAACTGCTTGGCCCATTGTTTAAATCAAGAAAATAATTACATTTGTTGCTAGTCGATCTCTTATGGTGTTGCACATGGGGAAAACAAGATTTATAATCCTAAAATGTTGCTTTAGTTTGAAGTTCATTAACTCACTGGAAGGAGATATAAAACTTTACAAGGTGATCCAAACATTAACTAGGGATTGACACTGGAAGCATCACATGCTGCTAAAGGTCAGCAGGAGATTTCCATCGCTCTGACTACTTTTTGTTCTGTTTTTTTTGGAAAGTCCTATTTAATTTGTTTATATTCCACATTCTAATTTAGTCATGAAAATATGTTTGAAAAAGCTATTAAAGTACTTTGCAAGCACAGTGCAGATGTGGAAGACTACTGCATATGCGGTGCTACACAGGCACGTTGCTGTGAAAAGGTGGTTGTAGCTGCTTGTATGCATTGCGCATTGCTACGGTGATGGAGAGCAGCATATCATGCAGTTGGTGGGGTTGCTTACATTGACTGCACTGGAGGAGAAGCTACCATTGTTGCTTGTACGTTGTTTATGCATTATATGAGTCCGGCAACACCTCGATTTAAAAATTCTCATCCTTGTTTTCAAAGTCCCTCCATGGCCTCACCCCATCCAATCTCTGTAACCTCCTCCAGCCCTACAACCCTCCGAGATCTCTGCACTCCTCCGATTCTGGCCTCTTTCCCATTCCTGATTTTCATCGTTCACCATTGGCGGCCGTGCCTTCAGCTGCCGAGGCCCTAAGTTCAGGAATTCCCTCCCTAAACCTCTCTGCCTCTCTACCTCTCTCTCCTTCCTTAAGACGCTCCTTAAAACCTACGTCTTTGACCAATCTTTTGTTCACCCGTCCTAAAATTGAAGCTCATGGGATAAAGGGGAAAGTATTGACGTGGATAGAGAACTGGCTGTCAGATAGAAAACAGAGAGTTGGAATAAACGGCTCATTTTCTGAATGGCAGGCAGTAACAAGTGGGGTACCACAGGGATCTGTCCTGGGTCCCCAGCTGTTCACAATTTACATTAATGACCTGGATCAGGGAGTCGGATGCAGCATTTCCAAATTTGCAGACGACACTAAACTAGGAGGTGGGGTGGGCTCAGAGGAGGAGACCAGGAAGCTCCAGAGCGATTTGGACAGACTGGGTGATTGGGCGGATAAATGGCAGATGCACTATAATGTGGACAAGTGCGAAGTTATCCACCTTGGGTGCAGGAACGGGAGGGCAAATTATTATTTAAATGGCAATAAATTGGGAGAGGGGGAAGTACAGAGAGACCTGGGTGTTCTTGTACACCAGTCACTGAAGGCGAGCATGCAGGTGCAACAGGCGGTCAAGAAGGCAAACGGTATGCTGGCCTTCATAGCAAAAGGGTTGAAATACAGGAACAGGGATACCTTGCTGCAGCTGTACAGGGCACTGGTGAGACCACACCTCGAGTACTGTGTACAGTTTTGGTCGCCTCATCTGAGGAAAGATGTTCTTGCCATGGAGGGGGTGCAGCGGCGATTCACCAGGCTGATACCAGGAATGGCGGGATTGACCTATGAGGAGAGACTATGTAGTTTAGGGATGTACACACTGGAGTTTAGAAGATTGAGAGGGGACCTCATAGAAGTGTATAAAATTCTGACAGGTCTAGACAGACTAGATGCAGAAGGAATGTTTCCCTTGGCGGGTGAGAACAGAACTAGAGGACATAATTTAAGGATAAGGGCTAAACCATTTAGGACAGAAATGAGGGGGAATTTCTTCACTCAGAGGGTGGTGAACCTGTGGAACTCATTGCCACAGAGGGCAGTGTACGCCAGCTCATTAAATATATTTAAGAGGGAATTAGATATATTTCTACAGGCAAAAGGGGTTAAGGGTTACGGAGAGAAGGCGGGGACGGGATACTGAATTGGAGGATCAGCCATGATCTCATTAAATGGCGGAGCAGGCTCGAAGGGCCGGATGGCCTACTCCTGCTCCTATCTTCTATGTAATCTATGTATGTAATATCTCCTGATGTGGCTCAGTGTCAAATTTTGTTAACGCTCCCGTGAATCATCTTGGGATGTTTTACTATGTTAAAGGAGCTATATAAATGCAAGTTTTGATTGTTGTTGTTGTTACAGAGTACACACAGAATCATACAGCACAGGAGGAGGCCATTCAGTCTATCGTGCCTGTGCTGGCTCTTTGAAAGAGCTCTCCAATTAGTCCCGCTCCCCTGCTCGTTCCCCATTGCCCTGCAAAATTTTACTTTTCAAGTATAAATACAATTCCATTTTGAAAGTTATTATTGAATCTGCTTCCACCACCCTTTCAGGCAGCGCATTCCAGATCACAACAACTCTATGCGTAAAATAAATTCTCCTCCTCTCCCCTCTGGTTCTTTTGCCAATCACCTTAAAATCTCTGTCCCTGTGGTTACTGGCCTTCCTGCCAGTGGAAACCGTTTCTCCTCATTTACTCTATCAGAACCCATCATAACTTTGAACAACACAATTAAATCTCCCCCTAACCTTCTTTGCTCCACGGAGAACAGCCCTTGATATTGGTTCTTAAAAGATAATTTTGATCATATTTCCCTCCTTCCGCTGATGGCTTACTGAGTTTATCCAGTGAGTAGCTGGGCCATGCAGAACAGGAAGGTATTTGCTTCAGTCCCCACTTTTGTGCTGAATTAGTTGCTCTGCGCCAGAGTGGGAGGGGAGGGGAGGAGTGTTTGAACTGGGCTTAGCGCCCCTGGGGTGAGATGAAGGGGAAATCAGCTGGGGTTTCTCCTTTTAGCAGAGAAGTTTAAGGGGAGATTTGGTGGAGGTGTTCAAAATCTTGAAGGGTTTAGATAGAGTAAATAAGGAGAATGTGTTTCCACTGGCAGAATGGCCTCCTTCTGTGCTGTATCTTTCTCTGATTCTGTGGTTCCCATTCCTGACAACGAGGGATTTGCCAGAGGGAAAAAAGAAAGACAGACTTGTATTTCTATCGTGCTTTTCACGACCTCAGGATGTCCCAGAGCGCTTTACAGCCAATGAAGTACCTTTAGTGTCAGCCGTGGCTCAGTGGGTAGCACCCTCGTCTCTGAGTCAGAAGGTTGTGGGTTCAAGTTCCACTCCAGAGACTTGAACACAATCTAGGCTGACACTCCAATTCAGTACTGAGGGAGAGCTGCACCGTCGGAGGTGCCGTCTTTCAGATGAGATGATAAACCGAGGCCCTGTCTGCCCTCTCAGGTGGATATAAAAGATCCCAGGGCAATATTTCGAACAAGAGCAGGGGAGTTATCCCCGGTGTTAGTGATGTTGATTGCGGGGATAATCAACACCACTAAAACAGATTATCTGGTCATTATCACATTGCTGTTTGTGGGAGCTTGCTGTGCGCAAATTGGCTGCCGTGTTTCCTACATTACAACAGTGACTACACTTCAAAAGTACTTCATTGGCTGTAAAGCGCTTTGGGCCGTGCGGTGGTCCTGAAAGTCGCTGTAGAAATGCAAGTCTTTCTTTGCTTTTTTGAATTGTAATGGGAACAGTTGCTTAGTGGTTATGTTACTGGACTAGTAATCCAGAGGCCTGGGCTACTAAATAAATCTGGAATAAAAAGCTAGTGTCAGTAATGGTGACCATGAAACTACTGGATTGTCGTAAAAACCCATCTGGTTCACTAATGTCCTTTAGGGAAGGAAATCCGCTGTCCTTACCCGGTCTGGCCTATGTGTGACTCCAGACCCACAGTAATGTGGTTGACTCTCAACTGCCCTCTGAAATGGCCTAGCAAGCCACTTAGTTGTAACAAACAGCTACAGCAAACAATAATAAGAATAAAACCGGACAGACCGACCGCCCAGCAGCGACCTTGGCACTGGCTTCGGACACAACAACGGCACACCCAGCCCAGTTGACCAGCAAAGTCCTCCTCACTAACATCTGGGGACGTATGTCAAAATTGGGACAGCTGTCCCACAGACTAGTCAAGGAACAGCCTGACATACTCACAGAATCATACTTTTCAGCCAATGTCCCAGATTCCTCCATCACCATCCCTGGGTATGTCCTGTCCCACCGGCAGGACAGACCCACCAAAGGTGGCGGCACAGTGGTATACAGTCAGGAGGGAGTGGCCCTGGGAGTTCTCAACATTGACTCTGGACCCCATGAAGTCTCATGGCTTCAGGTCAAGCATGGGCAAGGAAACCTCCTGCTGATTACTACCTACCACCCTCCCTCAGCTGATGAATCAGTACTCTTCCATGTTGAACACCACTTTGAAGAAGCACTGAGGGTAGCAAGGGCACAGAATGTACTCTGGGTGGGGACTTCAATGTCCATCACCAAGAGTGGCTCGGTAGCACCACCACTGACCGAGCTGGCCGAATCCTGAAGGACATAACTGCCAGAATGGGCCTGCGGCAGGTGATGAGAGAACCAACACGAGGGGAAAAACCTACTTGATGTTGTCCTCACCAATCTACATGTGGCAGATGCATCTGTCCATGACAGTATTGGTAGCAGTGACCACCGCACAGTCCTTGTGGAGACAAATACATGTCTTCACACTGAGGACACTCTTCATCGTGTTGTGTGGTACTACCACCGTGCTAAATGGGATAGATTCAGAACAGATCTAGCAGCGCAAAACTGAGCATCCATGAGGCGCTGTGGGCCATCAGCAGCAACAGATTTGTATTCCCCCACAATCTGTAACCTCATGGCCCGGCAAATCCCTTGCTTCACCATTACCATCAAGCCAGGGGACCAACCCTGGTTCAATGAGGAGTGCAGAAGAGCATGCCAGGAGCAGCAACAGGCGTACCTAAAAATGAGGTGCCCACCTGGGGAAGCTGCAACACAGGACTACAAGCATGCTAAACAGCAAAAGCAGCACGCTATAGACAGGGCTAAGCGATCCCACAATCAACGGATCAGATCAAAGCTCTGCAGTCCTGCCACATCCAGTCGTGAATGGTGGTGGACCATTAAACAACTAACGAGAGGAGGAGGCTGCATGAATATCTCCATCCTCAATGATGGCGGAGCACAGCACGCGAGTGCAAAAGACAGGGCTGATGCGTTTGCAACCATTTTCAGCCAGAAGTGCCGAGTGGATGATCCATATCGGCCTCCTCCTGAGGTCCACACCATCACAGAAGCCAGTCTTCAGCCAATTTGATTCACTCCATGTGATATCAAGAAACGGCTGAGCGCACTGGATACAGCAAAGGCTATGGGCTCCGACAACATCCCGGCTGTCGTGCTGAAGACTTGTGCTCCAGAACTTGCTGCGCCTTTAGCCAAGCTGTTCCAGTACACCTACAACACTGGCATCTACCCGCCAATGTGGAAAATTACCCAGTTATGTCCTGTCCAATCCAATCCGGCTAATTACCGCCCCATCAGACTACTCAATCATCAGCAAAGTGATGGAAGGTGTCGTTGACTGTGCTATCAAGCGGCACTTACTCACCAATAACCTGCTCACCGATGCTCAGTTTGGGTTCTGCCAGGACCACTCGGCTCCAGACCTCATTACAGCCTTGGTCCAAACATGGACAAAGGAGCTAAATTCCAGAGGTGAGGTGAGAGTGACTGCCCTTGACATCAAGGCAGCATTTGACCAAGTGTGGCATCACGGAACCCTAGTAAAATTTAAGTCAATGGGAATCGGGGGGGAAAACTCTCCGCTGGCTGGAGTCATACCTAGCACAAAGGAAGATGGTTGTGGTTGTTGGAGGTCAATCATCTCAGCCCCAGGATATCACTGCAGGAGTTCCTCAGGGTGTCCTAGGCCCAACCATCTTCAGCTGCTTCATCAATGACCTTCCCTCCAACATAAGGTCAAGGTCAGAAGTGGGGATGTTCGATGATGATTGCACAGTGTTCAGTTCCATTCGCAACTCCCCAGATAATAAAGCAGTCCATGCTCGCATGCAGCAAGACCTGGACAATTTTCAGGCTTGGGCTGCTGAGTGGCAAGTAACATTTGCGCCACACAAGTGCCAGGCAATGACCATCTCCAACAAGAGAGAGTCTAACCACCGCCCCTTGACCTTCAACGGCATTAGCATCGCCGAATCCCCCACCATCACCATCCTGGGGGTCACCATTGACCAGAAACGTAACTGGACCAGCCACATAAATACTGTGGCAACAAGAGCAGGTCAGAGGCTGGGTATTCTGCAGCGAGTATCTCACCTCCTGATTCCCAAAACCTTTCCACCATCTACAAGGAACAAGTCAGGAGTGTGATGGAATACTCTCCACTTGCCTGGATGAGTGCAGCTCCAACAGCACTCAAGAAGCTCGACACCATCCGGGACAAAGCAGCCCGCTTGATTGTCACCCCATCCACCACCTTAAACATTCACTCCCTCCACCATCAGCGTACCGTGGCTGCAGTGTGTACCATCTACAAGATTACTGCAGCAACTCGCCAAGGCTTCGACAGCACCTCCCAAACCCGCAACTTCTACCACCTACAAGGACAAGGGCAGCAGGTGCATGGGAACACCACCACCTGCAAGTTCCCCATCAAGTTATACACCATCCTGACTTGGAAGTATATCGCCATTCTTTCATTGTCGCTGGGTCAAAATCCTGGAACTCCCTCTCTAACAGCACTGAGAGTACCTTCACCACACGGACTGCAGCGGTTCAAGAAGGCGGCGCACCATCACCTTCTCAAGGGCAACTAGGGATGGGCGATAAATGCTCGCCTTTCCAGCGACGCCCACATCCCATAAACGAATAAAAAGAAAAGACGTCACTGTTGTGATGTAGGAAACGCGGCAGCCAATTTGCGGATAGCAAGCTCCCACAAACAGCAATGAGATAATGACCAGATAATCTGTTTTTGTGATGTTGATTGAAGGATAAATTTTGGCCAGGGCACCGGGGATAACTCCCCTGCTCTTCTTCGAAATAGTGCCATGGGATCTTTTACATCCACCTGAGAGAGCAGACAAGGCCTTGGTTTAATGTCTCATCCAAAAGACAGCACCTCCGATAGTGCAGCACTCTCTTGGTACGGCACGGGAGAGCCACTAGCAAGCCGCTGAATTATGTCTAGCAAGAAATAACTCCTTCAGAAGAGGGGACGGAGAAGCTTAGTGAGGAATTGGTGATGTTGTAAGACTGGTTAAGTTACTTATGTTAACCTGCACCTCCATCCGTAGCTCTATTTTGTAACTGTAATGATTATTAAAATACTCTAATTGAACATTTAATAAACATCAACACAAAAGGCAACAACTTGTGCTGGGGTGCAATTCTGGTATCTTAGCTTTGTGGCTATTCTTCATATGTACACCTAGACCGTGAATATCAATGAGCTGTTTGAAGGGGAAACCATCACAGCGGAAGCTAATCCTGTTGGCGTCTAACGCTCACGCACGCATGTCTGGCGTGGGATCGGTAGCGATTGATCCGGCGTTGACCAACTCAACATCCTGCGATGGCCTGTATTCTTCAGTACCTAGAGTAAGTGTAGCGAGCTCGGGAGAAACAGCTGACTTGGCTCCCATGGTTCCCAAAGCTCTCCACCCCTGGGGGTTTTCCTCGCCTCATGTCTGGGTCTGTTGTAGACTCATTGATAGAGATTGATCGCTGTGATTGGTCAACAACTCCATTATCGTTGGATCATGTGACTCCCAGGATGGGAGAAGGCGAACGAGATGGACCTGGGTCTTTTTGGGTCCAGCTGTTCCGATGATGGTGATGGTGATGGGTCGGGGCTTGAACTGGATTTTTTTTTAACGTCTTGATTCAATTATAATGTGGATTATATCACTGTAAAATATGAAAGTCGGAAATCTGCCAATGTTTTCAATTACTAAAGCCATAGTTTGGCTACATTTATAATTTTTACTGCTCTTTTATCATATTTACAGTTTTGGAAGAGAGATTTAATCAGAATTGTAGCCGTTTTCACTGGGCTGGGATAGAAATTAATATGTAAAACATAATCTTTCATCTCTGAAATGGAGACAGTCAGGGTTGTCATAACGGAGATTAGATCTGTGCACTGATACTATCACACAACTACACAGAGTTTCAGTTATTCCCTGGCTATTCCTTTTGACATATTATCAGGATTTATAAAATCTGAACATATGACATTGAGACTGGATTTCACAGTGTCATCTGATCTTACAGGAATAGAAAGGTTCCGTTGCAATACCACACAGTCGCTTGCATTCCAGAGTCCAAAATCAGAGCAAATAAACCAGCAAATGACGCTTTTCTTGCAGGCTAGAAGAAATTGACCAAGTCACACGTGTGTCTGGTATATATTATCTACAGCAGGAAACATAATGCGCCTTTGAAACTAGACTATTAACCCATCATTTCATGTATATGTGACTAGCTTTGGAGAAACTTAATTGGACAGCTTTGATGAATTAGCATATCTCATGGGGACAAAGCAAGTCAAGTGGGCTTAGTTTTCAAATTTTAGTTGTCATGTTTGGTATATATTTTTGTAATTTTTATTCTGGAGTAAATGGGATAATTGGAGGCAGCAATTTGCAAATCATTCTCTTACTGTAATGGGACTACCTTTACAGAGGAGGCTGGAATGTTCAGGGCTGTGACCCTCTCCAGGGCACTGCTGAACATTGACTCTTTATTAAACTACAGGATGTCTGCTTCTGTGGGGCACAGAGGGTCTTGCCAGTGACCGCACCTCCCTAAGATGGCAAAAAAATGAGCAAGCCTCGGCCAGGAAGGACAGTAAAACTTGGAAGTCTGTTGAGGACGGTATTTAATCTTCTGATCGGGAGTTTGATACTTTACAGCAAGGATTCCCGGGTCATCTCCGAGATCTCACTGTCCATGCCAGAGCTTCCGATAAAACAGTTCGCACTAAATACCATAAATGCGTTGTAGTGGGCTGGATACAGCTGCAGTTTTACTATCGCCATATGCTTTACTTATTTAAATGTTTATCTAGGTGAAGGATGACGTCCCATCCATAAGAAGGGTACTGGAGCCAGTGAGCCAGTCATAAAGTCATAACGGCACAGAAGGAGGCCATTTGGCCCATCGAGTCCATGTCGGCTCTCTGTAGAGCAATCCAGTCAGTCCCATTCCCCCGCTCTATCCCCGTAGTCCTGCAAGTTTATTTCCCTTAAGTGCCTATCCAGTCTCCCCTTGAAAGCATTGAGTGTCTCCGCTTCCACCACTTCCGTCGGCAGCAAGTTCCAGGTCCTCACCACTTGCTGCGTAAAAAAGATTTCCTCACATCCCCCCTGTATCTCTTGCCCAAAACATAAGAAGTAGGAGCAGGAGTCGGCCATATGGCCCCTCGGGCCTGCTCCGCCATTCAATAGGATCATGGCTGATCCGAACCTAGACTCACGTCCACTTCCCTGCCCGCTCCCCATAACCCTTAATTCCCTTATCAGCTAGGAAACTGTCTATCTCCGTTTTAAATTTATTTAATGTTGCAGCTTCCACAGCTCTCTGAGGTAGCAAATTCCATAGATTTACTACCCTCTGAGTGAAGAAGTTTCTCCTCATCTCAGTTTTGAAACGGCAGCCCCTTATTCTAAGATTATGCCCCCTAGTTCTAGTCTCACCCATCAGTGGAAACATCCTCCCCGCCTCCACCCGATCAAGCCCCCTCACAATCTTATATGTTTCGATAAGATCGCCTCTCATTCTTCTGAATTCCAATGAGTAGAGGCCCAACCTACTCAACCTTTCCTCATAAGTCAACCCCCTCATCTCTGGAATCAACCGAGTGAACCTTCTCTGAACTGCCTCGAGAGCAAGTATATCTTTTCTTAAATATGGAAACCAAAACTGTACGCAGTATTCCAGGTGTGGCCTCACCAGTACCTTGTATAACTGAAGCAAGACTTCCCTGCTTTTATACTCCATCCCCCTTGCAATAAAAGCCAAGATTCCATTGGCCTTCCTGATCACCTGCTGTACCTGCATACTAACCTTCTGTGTTTCATGCACCAGGACCCCCAGATCCCTTTGTACTGTAGCACTTTGCAGTTTCTTTCCATTTAGATAATAACTTGCTCTTTGATTTTTTCTGCCAAAGTGCATAACCTCACACTTTCCAACATTATATTCCATCTGCCAAATTTCCGCCCACTCACTTAGCCTGTCTATGTCCTTTTGCAGGTTTTTTATGTCCTCCTCACTCACTGCTTTTCCTCCCATCTTTGTATCGTCAGCAAACTTGGATACGTTGCACTTGGTCCCCTCCTCCAAATCGTTAATATAGATTGTAAAGAGTTGGGGTCCCAGCACTGACCCTTGCGGAACACCACTAGTTACTGATTGCCAACCCGAGAATGAACCATTTATCCCAACTCTCTGTTTTCTGTTAGATAGCCAATCTTCCACCCATGCCAGTATATTACCCCCAATCCCGTGATTTTTTATCTTGTGCAGTAATCTTTTGTGTGGCACCTTATCAAATGCCTTTTGGAAGTCCAAATACACCACATCCACTGGTTCCCCTTTATCCACCCTGTTTGTTACGTCCTCAAAGAATTCGAGCAAATTTGTCAAGCATGATTTCCCCTTCATAAAACCATGCTGACTCTGTCCGATTAAATTATGCTTATCCAAATGTCCTGTTACTGCTTCCTTAATAATGGACTCCAACATTTTACCAACCACAGATGTTAGGCTAACTGGTCTATAGTTTCCAGCCTTTTGTCTACCTCCCTTTTTAAAGAAGGGCGTTACATTAGCAGTTTTCCAATCTGCTGGGACCATTCCCGAATCCAGGGAGTTTTGGAAAATTACCACCAATGCATCTGCAATCCCTACCGCTGCATCTCTCAAGACCCTAGGATGTAAGCCATCAGGTCCAGGGAATTTATCTGCCTTAAGTCCCATTATCTTACCGAGTACCATCTCCTTAGTGATTTTAATCGTGTTTAGCTCCTCCCCCCCTATAGCCCCCCGTTTGTCCAGTGTTGGGATATTTTTAGTATCCTCTACTGTAAAGACTGATACAAAATATTTGTTCAGCGTATTTGCCATCTCCGTGTTCCCCACTACTAATTTCCCGGTCTCGTCCTCTAAGGGACCAACATTCACTTTAGCCACCCTTTTTCTTTTTATATAACTGTAGAAACTCTTGCTATCTGTTTTTATATTTTTTGCTAGTTTACTTTCATAATCTATTTTCCCCTCATTAATTAATCTTTTAGTTATTCTTTGCTGGCTTTTAAATGCTTCCCTTAAACCTTAAATCTGTGTCCCCTAGTCCTTGTACCATCAACTAGTGGGAACAGCCTTTCCCCGTCTAGCCTATCCAAACCCGTCATAATCTTGTACACCTCTATCAAATCACCCCTCAACCTCCTTTGCTCTAATGAAAACAAATCCAGCTTCTCCAACCTGTCCTTGTAGCTAAGATCCCCCATCCCTGGAACCATTCTGGTAAATCTCCTCTGCACCCTCTCAAGTGCCTTCACATCCTTCCTAAAGTGTGGTGACCAGAACTGGACGCAATACGCCAGTTGTGGCCTATCAGCATAACTTCCCTGTTTTTGTACTCAATACCTCTATTTATGAAGCCCAAGATCCCATATGCTTTGCTGACCACTCTCTCAATATGTCCCGCCACCTTCAGGGACCTATTCACATTAACTCCCAGGTCCCTCTGTCCCTGCACACTCTTTAAAACTGTGCCATTAAGTGTATATTGCCTCTCCCTGTTCCTTCTGCCAAAATGCATCACCTCACACTTCTCTGTATTAAATTCCATCTGCCACTTGTCTGCCCATTCTGCTAGCCTTGCTATGTCCTGTTGCAGTCGATTGGTATCATCCTCACTGTTTGCCACACCCCCAAGTTTGGTGTCATCGGCAAATTTAGAAATTCTACTCTGTATTCCAATATCCAGGTCATATATATCGGAAAATGCAGAGGCCCCAGCACTGACCCTCGGAGAACACCACTGTCTACCATCCTCCAGTCTGAAAAACAGCCATTTACCACAACTCGCTGTTTTCTGTCCTTAAGCCAATTCCTTATCCAAGCTGCCACTGACCCACCTATTCCATGAGTCTCAATTTTGTTAACCAGCCTTCTATGTGGTACTTTGTCAAACGCCTTCCGAAAATCCATGTAGACAACATCCATTGCATTCCCTTCATCAATCCTCCCTGTTACTTCATCAAAAAATTCAATTAGATTAGTCAAACACGATCTGCCTTTTACAAATCCGTGTTGGCTCACCAAAGAAGGCCCTGGAGGCCAAGTCACTGAATATATTTAAGAAGGAGATAGATAGATTTCTAGACACAAAAGGCATCAAGGGGTATGGGGAGAGAGTGGGAATATGGTAGTGAGATAGAGGATCAGCCATGATCATATTGAATGGCGGAGCAGGCTCGAAAGGCCAAATGGATTACTCCTGCTCCTATTTTTCTATGTTTCTATTAATTAGCTCAAACCTCTCCAAGTGCCCGTTAATTTTTTCTTTGATTATTGTTTCTAAAACTTTATCCACCACTGATGTTAAATTGACCGGCCTATAGTTACTAGGATTGTCCTTGCACCCTTTCTTGAACAATGGTGTCACATTTGCCACTTTCCAATCCTCAGGCACCTCCCCGCATCCAGGGAAGATTGGAAAATTATGGCAAGCTTCTCCTCCCCCAATTCCCTTAGCAACCTGGGATGCAAGCCATCTGGTATGAAGTGGATTCTCTCGGATGATACCAGAGAGGATAAAGTTATGACGAGAGATGTGAATAACTCGGATTTTTAAAAAATTTATTTACGAAATGTGGGCGTTGCTGGCAAGGCCAGCATTTATTGCCCATCTCTAATTGCCCTTGAGAAGGTGGTGGTGAGCCGCTGACTTGAACCGCTGCAGTCCATGATACTTCTTTGTAGCGGTTTGAGTGGCTTGCTCGGCCATTTCAGAGGGTAGTTAAGAGTCAACCACATTGCTCTGGGTCTGGAGTCACATATAGGCCAGACCAGGCAGAACCAGATGGGTTTTTATGAAAGTCTGGTCACCATTACCGACAATATATTTTTATTCCAGATTAACTGAATTTAAATTCCCCATCTGCCATGGTGGGATTTGAACTCACGCCTCGCGGATCATTAGTCCAGGCCTCTGGATTACTCGTCCAGTAACATAACCACTAGGCTACCGTATTCACTGGGGCAGAGAAAGTTAGGGAAGGCGGGGAGATCCAGTAGAGGTGTTCAAAGTTATGAGAGGGTAAAAAGCAACCGATTATTTCCACTGGTCAGAGAATCGCTAGCAAATGACTAAAACTCGGGATTAATACTGGAAGCAGAAAGAGGGAGGTTAGCAGAATTATTTTCATACAAAGTTGTTGGAATATGAAAGCATTAGTGCAGGTAAAAGTCAATCCGCAGCATTTATAAGCTTGAGGACAAATACGCAATGGGCCATATATGTCCGATTCGTGCAAAAGTCGGAGTTGTTGTGGTTTTTGAAGCGGCAGTAGGTATTGTGTGTCGAACAGAGGTACTCCTGGAATTTCTGCAGAGGTTCTCCCGGGTGGGAGGTCGACAGAACCCCTGGAGAAGCAACTTAAACAACTGTTTATGGAGCGCGTTCAGGTTTTCCGCTGGTCTTCCGCCAAAGCTATGGGGGAGATCGGGAGAACCTCTTGGAAATCCTCCCCTATTGTTTATATGGCTGTTCGAATTCAGGGACATTTTTAAAGAAAGAAAGAACTTGCATTTCTACAGCACCTTTCACAACTTCAGGACATCCCAAAGCGCTTTACAGCCAATGAAGAACTTTTTTTTTTGTAAGGTTAATTACTGTTGTAATGTAGGAAACACGGCAGCCAAATTGTACACAGCAAGCTCCCACAAACAGCAATGTGACAATGAGCAGATAATCTGTCTTAGTAAAGTTTATTGAGGGATAAATATTGGCCCAGGACACCGGGGAGAACTCCCCTGCTCTTCTTTGAAATAGTGGCCATGGGCTCTTTTACGTTCACCTGAGAGAGCAGACGGTGCCTCGGTTTATCGTCTCATCCGAAAGACGGCACCTCCGACAGTGCTGCACTCCCTCAGCACGGAGTGTCAGCCTGGAATTTGGGTTCAAGTCTCTAGAGTGGGACTTGAACCCACAACCTGGACCTGTTAGATTGACGGTTGTCAGCGTCTGCTCATTGACTACTGGGTTACTGGGCGTACAGTTTATTCCGAAGTACAATAGGGTGCTTTGTATCCGAGACTACTCAAACATTTACAATGACTGATTAAATGACATGTGCTTCAATTTTTACATTTTAACACGAGATTGGCTAATATTTCTGTGATATACTTTGGGTTGAAGTGTAAGTGTATAGGACGTGAGGGGTTGAAATGACCGTTGGCATTGAAGGGAACTTCACGTTGATGTGCACTGAAACAGTTACCGTGTTTCTGTTCCTTTTCCTATTTCATTTATAATGTTCCACAAGCTGCATTTCATGCTGCAGAATCACCTGCTGGTTGTACATCTATCTTCGTTTATCCTTACAGCGAGCCCTGACTGAGACAGAGGACCTACGACAGGTGAAAGTTCTGGAGATGTGCGTAGACACACAGGATAACAGCCTGGGAAACTTTGGTAAGAAACCCGTTTATCGTGTGGTTGTATTTAATCACAGCTCTTTATTCAAACGGTCTTCTAGTTTGATATCTTGTTTTCGTTGTATCTTGGCATGTGTGAGTTGCTGTTGCTTAGAGATGAATTTTATATATGTGAAGAATGTAGTTATAAAGCACTTTACTGGTGGTTGTAACTGTTTAAATACACACCCTTTTTTCATGAAATTGATGCCGTTATTTAATCCGAATGGGGACTGCAGTAACATTGTGAACTGAATAAAACCCAGCCAAGCAATTACTGGCATCCCAGTAACATTGGACTGATGGCCATAGAGCCCATGTCCAAATCCAAAATACCCTCAGCCATGCTTTTGTTACCTCCAGACTCGGCTATTCCAACGCTCTCCTGGCTGGCTTCCCATCTTCCACCCTCTGTAAACTTCAACTCATCCAAAACTCTGCTGCCCGTATCATAACTCGCACCAAGTCCCGTTCACCCATCACCCCTGTGCTCGCTGATCTTTTAAAGTTTTATCCTTGTGGTCAAATCCCTCCATGGCCTCCTTGCCCCCTCCCTATCTCTGTAACCTCTTCCAGCCTTACAACCCCCCCGAGAACTCTGTGCTCCTCCAATTCTAGCCTCTTGTGCATCCCCGATTTCCTTCACCCCACCATTGGTGGCCATGTCTATAGCTGTCTAGGCCCTAAGCTCTGGAATTCCAGTGAAGCTCAACGCAAGCTCGAGGAACAGCACCTCATCTTTCTATTGGGCAATTAGGGACCCTCTGTCCTTAATAACTTCAGAACTGAATGCTAGTTCCCATTTTCTCTCTGGAAGTCGGTGCTGGTGACGTACGATGGGTGTGCCGCCTTTCGGAGATGGGGGAGGGGAGCGGGTTGGTGCTTGGGGTGGGGATCCCACTGTCTCAACACTGTGCTGGCAGGGAGGTCTGCATCCTTGGTGTTGACCTACTTTATCCATCCACCAGGCCCCTGGAGCCTGCTCCACTTTGCCAGTTTTTCAGGCTTCCTATTCCACTTGCCTCTCCCCCTTCAGCTCTTCTCACACTCTGTATCTTGTACATCTTTTTTATTTCTTTGATTTCTTTCATTTTGCTTCCCTTTGTCTCCTGCCTCTATCACTTCTGCCATTTCACCATTTCCTGTTCCCCACTGTGGCACGTTACAGGTCGTTCTGTTTCTTTTCCTCTGTGTGGTCGTTGCATGTATTTTCTCCCTCTCCTTTTTCCTTGTCCATCTGTAATATCTTTCTGTTCTGAGAAAGGGTCTATACCTGAGCTGTCAAATGACTTGTGCCTGACCTGTTTTTCTGGTTTTTATTTCCGATTTCAGCGCCTACTTTTTGTTCACCTGCATTCTGTCTGGTTCACGTTTAGGGTGTTGACATTTTTTTGTTTTATTAAAACCACTAAAAGTAGAAGATTACATTTCCAGCGAAGCGACTTGCTATAAGCACGCGGTCGGCTCCATGCCACAGACAGTTATCCAGCCTCTGCATCTTGTGGATGTGAGAACTAGAGAGCTAATTCCTTCCAGCCACCCAGCAGAGAGCCGCGCTGACAGAGTCAGATAATCGCCACGATAGCATTGCAGCGCTATGTCTGACTGCGGTTCCTTCCAGCAAAGCTTCCTGCATGGAGTTAGACCCGAGTTTTTAATATTTAATGAGCCGGAGACTCAAAGCAACTGCAGCCAGTCACTTGAATCGCTACGGGTTTCCTCTTTGTTCTGTTTCAAGATAGATACCAGATTCTTTATTTTTTTAATACCGAGAACCTGCAGAATTTGTCCCGGTGGAAGAGTTACTTGCTGCACGCATTTTTATTTAGATGCAGTTCTATTTTATTTAGGTTTTCGTTCAATGATTGTGGCATCAGTGTATTGGATCTCTATCCTGGCATGTTGCAACGCGTTAGAATGCCACAATTCAGCTCGGCACCGCGCTCACCGCCTGAAACGTGCTGCCACGGGAAGGCAAGCGTTTGGCCATTCTTTGTTTTTTGTTTTGTATCGAGAGAGGGAAGGTTGGCGGTCCAGTGGCCTTGAATAGCACTTGGTCAGCAATAGGATCGCACTGACAGAGGCAGAGAAGCAGCCTTTATCCTGGGGAAAGGAGAAAAAACAAACCCAAGGGTGGCACTGAAATAAACACAAGAAACACAGTTCTCCAATAAGCACGGATGCAGTATTAACTTATCCTTTCCCTCTTCATCACACGTTTTTTTTGGTAACGGCCAGACTGAAAGCATGCCTAGAATTGTTTTGCGTTCAGGAAATAGCAATAGTGGATGAAACTGTATAAAAGTAAAGGAAATGAGGTTTAAGTAAGCCTGCTTGCTGCAATAAGTATTGATATTGCCAACAGTCACCATTTTGGCGCAAAATAGTTACACATCTGGACAACTGGGCAAGTTAAACGAGTGAAATAAAAAGATTCGAGTTTGTGTTCTTTTTAAGTAACATTTCTTCTGTCATCCCTCAACTGAACCAAAGTTCGGTTCTGGTTCTGCCCTGCTGCAGTCCTGCTTACAGTAGTATGATTTTTAAATTAATTTTTTTTGTTGCTTTTTTTTGTAGCGCCTGTGAAGATTTATCTCTGGGGCTTTCAAAGTCTTTGCTTGAAAGAAGTACTTTTTGTCCCTTGGTTTGAACTGTGCATTTCACTCGGTAATACAGTGACAGCAGCATGTGAAAACTTGCCAGCAATCGCATAGTTTAGAGGACTGAGTTATGAGATCAGCATTCAGAAGGAAATTGATCCCAAAGCCTTTCTCAATGCATTGTTTGTATTGCTATTATATATGTGGGCTGCAAGTGTGTAACTGTGACCGATTTAATGAACTTCAGCAGAAGCCCTCAGAAGTAGCTCAGTGCGTTAGCTGGTGACTGAGTCATGTTGGCATTCAAAGAATGCCATGGGTCTTTGCCATTTTAAACTTGATTTATTTTTTAATGCGGGCACATTTCACTCATTATAAATTAATACAAAAAAACCTTGTCTACCTTCAGGTGCTCATTTACCTAGTTTGGTTCAACTGAAGCTGAACAGCAGTTTTATTGCATCGATAAGGTAGGTTACCAACTTTACCATGAAGTAATGAAGATCCACGCTGCTCCTTGTCTGTGTCTCTGAATGAACCAAAATAAGTAGCAGGCCTTATTCACGCTAATGCCTGTACTGGCATATTTTCTCTCTTACCAGTTGAGTTCCAGTTTGTTTGACTTGCACAAGCAAAGCATCCTTATTTACCATAAAGCTCACTGCATATTTCTTGCCTCTAATTTGCATATTTTACACATTCTCATCATATTCTATGCAGATTTACAAGGTCGCACCTGGGGTCAGGCGAAAAAGTCTCTTGGGCCCTTTTTTTTTGTCACACTCTTCCACAATCTGAGCCCTACTGTCTTCCCATTACAGCGTCCAGCTGTTCGTTAAATGAATCCAGTGTCCCTGCCTCAACTATCCTCCCTGGCAACCAGTTCCAGCTGTTCAGCAGCCTTTGTGTAAAGAAATACTTCCTGGCATCTGTCCATCTCTTGTACTTGATACCCAATGGCCTTCCTATAAAGGAACGTCTCGAGACTTAGATTGTTGAAAGCCTTTTGAAAGTCTAGATACACTACATCCTATGGCTTTCCCCGCCACATCAATTTGAAATCCGGCTGCTGCAAATATGTCTGAGATTAGCTTAGGAAGGTCAACCCCTCCTAAAGCCATTGGGTTATTAGCATTCAGAAATTCTTTCCATTTTGTTTCTGGTTATGGATTCAATTGTTTTCTGATTGAGGTACAGCTCTCCTAATGGATCTGTAGTTACCAGGTACAGCTCCGCTAATGTGTAAGGGTAGGGTAGGGTAGGGGGGTGGGGTTGGGAAGGCGGCAGGGGGGAGGACAGCGTTGGGGGAGAGAGGGTGTTGAGGTTGGGAAGGGGGTGGGGTGGCGGGGGGAAGGGGGATGGAGGGAGAAGGGGGTAGGGTGGCGGTTGGTAAGGGGGGTGGTGTGGTGGGGTTGGGAAGGGGGTTGGTGGAGTGGAGTTGGGGTGACGGGAAGGGGGGGGGGAAATGACGGTAGAGGGGGCAGCAACTTTTCTTGTGGGGCCCGGAGGAGCACGGCTGCTCCAGTCCTCGCAAAGGAAAGATTTCCACTACCTTAAAGGGTCTCTTCGTCCTGCTGACAGTTTCTGTTCTACCCTCACCTGCCGAGATGGTGTCTTGCCGTCTAGGCCCTGAGTTAAAATCCAATCAGGGCTCCCACTCATGTAATGGGACCCCGATTTGCATACATTTATAAGGCTCCTGCCTGATCAGCCACCAACCAGCCAGTGAGAATGGGTCGGTAAGACTGAATGCTCCATTTTAAAGTCCCGTTCCCACCAGGCGGAGTGGGTTAAAATTCCCCTCCCGAATGTTGTACAACAATCAATCTCAACCTTCTCCTTACAACTTTTATAAATGTGGTTTTTCCCCTAATTTCCTTTTTTTATTTTCATCTTTTTCCTTATTAGAGTCATAGAACGCCTACAGCACAGAAGGAGGCCATTCGGCCCGTCGAGCCTGTGCCGGCTCTCTGCAAGAGCATTTCAGTTAGTCCCATTCCCCCGCCCTTTCCCCATAGCCCTGCAAATTTTTTCCCCTCAGGTACTTATCCAATTCCCTTTTTAAAGCCACATGAATCTGCCTCCACCACCCTCTCAGGAAGTGCATTCCAGATCCTAACCACTCGCTGCGTAAAAAAGTTTTTCCTCATGTCGCCTTTGGTTCTTCTGCCAGTCACCTTCAATCTGTGTCCTCTGGTTCTCGACCCTTCTGCCAATGGGAACAGTTTCTCTCGATCTATTCTGTCTAGACCCATCATGATTTTGAACACCTCTATCAAATCTCCTCTCAACCTTCTCTGCTCTAAGGAGAACAACCCCAGCTTCTCCAGTCTATTCACGTAACTGAAGTCTCTCATCCCTGGAATCATTCTGGTAGATCTTTTCTGCACCCTCTCTAAGGCCTTCACATCCTTCCTAAAGTGCGGTGCCCAGAATGGGACACAATACTCCAGTTGAGGCCGAACCAGTGTTTTATAAAGGTTCATCATAACTTCATTGCTTTTGTACTCTATACCTCTATTTATGAAGCCCTGTATCCCGTAGGCTTTTTTAACTGCTTTCTCAACCTGCCCTGCCACCTTCAACGATTTGTGCTCGTATATCCCCAGGTCTCTCTGTTCGTGCACCCCCTTTAGGATTGTAACCTTTAGTTTATATTGTCTTTCCTCGTTCTTTCTACCAAAATGTGTCACTTCGCACTTTTCTGCGTTAAATTTCATCTGCCACGTGTCCGCCCATTTTACCAGCCTGTCTATGTCTTCCTGAAGTCTATCACTATCCTCCTCACTATTCACTAAACCTACAAGTTTTGTGTCCTCTGCAAATTTTGAAATTGTGCCCTGTTCACCCAAGTGCAAGTCATTAATATATATCAAGAAAAGCAGTGGTCCTAGTACTGACCCTTGGGGAACACCACTGTATACCTTCCTCCAGTCCGAAAAACAATTGTTCCACCACTACTCTCTGTTTCCTGCCAATTTCGTATCCATGCTGCCACTGTCCCTTTTATTCCATGGGCTTCAACTTTGCTAGCAAGCCTATTATGTGGCACTTTATCAAACGCCTTTTGGAAGTCCATATACACCACGTCAACCGCATTGCCTTTATCAACCCTCTCTGTTACCTCATCAAAAAACTCAATCAAGTTAGTTAAACACGATTTGCCTTTAACAAATCCGTGCTGGCTTTCCTTAATTAATCCACACTTGTCCAAGTGACTGTTAACTTTGTCCCTGATTATTGATTCCAAATGCTTCCCTACTACCGAGGTTAAACTGACTGGCCTGTAACTGCTGGGTTTATCTTTACACCCTCAGAAAGTTGTGCAGCCGCTCAGTGACATCTTTGACCCTGGCACCAGGGAGGCAACATATCATCCTGGAATCACATCTGCAGCCGCAGAAACGCCTACATAAGAACATAAGAAATAGGAGTAGGCCATTTGGCCCTTTGCTCCCCCATTCAATAAGATCATGGCTGATCTTCAACCTCATCTCCACTTTCCTGCACTATCCCTAGATCCCTTGATTCCCTTAATGTTCAAAAATCTATCGATCTCTGTCTTGAATATACTCAATGACTGAGCCTCCACAGCCCTCTGGGGTAGAGAATTCCAAAGATTCACCACCCTCTGAGTGAAGAAATTTCTCCTCATCTCAGTCCTAAATGGCTGACCCCTGTGACCCCTAGTACTAGACTCCACAGCCAGGGGAAACATCCTCCCTGCATCTACCCTGTCAAGCCCTGTAAGAAATTGTATGTTTCAATGAGATCACCTCTCATTCTTCTAAACTCCAGAGAATATAGGCCTAGTCTACTCAATCTCTCCTCATAGGACAATCCCCCCATCCCAGGATCCAGTCTGGTGAACCTTCGTTGCACTCCCTCTATGGCAAGTATATCCTTCCTTAGGTAAGGAGACCAAAACTGTACACAATACTCCAGGTGTGGTCTCACCAGGGCCCTATATAATTGCAGTAAGACGTCTTTACTCTTGTACTCAAATGCTCTTGTAATAAAGGCCAACATACCATTTGCTTTCCTAATTGCTTGCTGTACCTGCATGTTAACTTTCAGTGATTCATGTACAAGGACACCCAGGTTCCTTTGAACACCAACATTTCCCAATCTCTCACCATTTAAAAAATACTCTGCTTTTCTATTTTTCCTACCAAAGTGGATAACTTCACATTTCTCCACATTATATTCCATTTGCAATGTTCTTGCCCACTCACTTAGCCTGTCTATATCCCCTTGAAGCCTCCTTGTATCCTCCTCACAATTTACATTCCCACCCAGCTTTGTATCGTCAGCAAACTTGGATATATTACATTTGGTCCCCTCATCCAAATCATTGATATAGATTGTGAATAGCTGAGGCCCAAGCACTGATCCTTGCGGTGCCCCACTAGTTACAGCCTGCCAACCCGAAAATAACCCATTTATTCCTACTCTCTGTTTTCTGTCCGTTAACCAATCCTCAATCCATGCTAGTATATTACACCCAATCCCATGAACCCTAGTTTTGTTTAATAAACTCTTGTGTGGCACCTTATCGAATGCCTTCTGAAAATCCAAATACACCACATCCACTGGTTCCCCCTTATCTATTCTGCTAGTTACAACCTCAAAAAACTCGTAACAGTTTTGTCAAACACGATTTCCCTTTCATAAATCCGTGTTGACTCTGCCCAATCCTATTATTATTTTCTAAGTGCCCTGTTACCACGTCCTTAATAATAGATTCTAGCATTTTTCCTACTACTGATGTCAGGCTAACTGGTCTGTAATTTCCCGTTTTCTCTCTCCCTCCCAACTGAAATAGTGGATTTATATTTGCTACCTTCCAATCCGCAGGAACTGTTCTAGAATCTGTGGAATTTTGGAAAATGACAACCAATGCATCCACTATCTCTATAGCCACCTCTTTCAAAACCCTAGGATGTAGACCATCAGGTCCAGGGGATTTATCGGCTTTTAGTCCCATTAATTTCTCCAGTACTGTTTTTTTACTAATAATTCCTTTCAGTTCCTTATTCTCGCTAGACCCTTGGTTCTCCACTATTTCCGGGAAGTTTTTTGCGTCTTCTTCCGTGAAGACAGACACCAAGGCCGCGAATTTGCCAGCGGAGTCGGGATGGTGGCGGGAGAGCTGGTTTCCAGGTTCCAGTCATGAACCTGGCTGCAGCCACTCTGTAAACGGGATTTTCCCTTGATTGGCCTTGTTAAGCCCACCCTGCGGGCTTCCCGGCCAATTAACAGGAAGTGGGTCTGATGACGTCATTTGATAACGCATCATCAGCCGGTTTCCTTAAAGGGACCACGTCCACATGGAGTTTGACAATTATTCTGTCAGTGTTTGACAGCATTGAGGTGCTGCAAACACTGACAAACACTGCACAAAGGTGGACGCTTGCAACCAGGCTCTCCAATGACTCCCTCCTTATGCTTATGGAGGGAGTCACAGCACGCAGGGAGGCTCTCTTCCCTTCCAAGGGCGGAAGAGACCTCCCCAGGACACCAACGCAGCCTGGTTGCACATTGCACAGGAGGGCAAAAACAGGGATGTCGTCAGGGGTCCCTGGCTGCAGTGGCGCCAACCTTTCAATGATCTCAGTGGATCACGAAACGTTACTGCAAAGCCACACTCAAACTCACCCTGCTGTGCCACTCAACACATCCCCATCACTCTGCCTTCCATATCTTTCTCCTGCACATCCTTACTCACACCAACTTACCTTGCCCCTCCACTGAACCCTCTCTATCTACTTTATCACTTCCCCATCTCACTAGCCACCCCTCACACTCACCCTTGTCCTACTGCAAGCATACCAACTTAACAACACACAAGGATAGGCACTTGAGAGGTTTAGCCAATGTCCATGTGAAGTTTCTGGCAATGTGTTGTCATACAGTCAAATCTATTTTTCCAAAACTGCCCCTTATTGGACAGATCTGAGCGCACCTTGGGAAGTGTCTTTCTGAGTTCCAGTGAATGTTCAAACATAATTCCCCCCCCGGCTACAGTGATGAGTGTGCATGGAATGGCTTGGACATTATAGGGATGTTTCACGGTGCTGGTGTGGGATGGTGTCAACCTGGCGCATCATGTAGCAGCCAGGGTTAACAGCGTCAAGTGAAGTAAATCTGGCCATGGTGATGCCATCGCTGGCCTCCCGGGCAGCAATGTTGTCAGGGGTTGATGCCCTATGTCCAGTGCAGCATCAGGTGATGGCGGAGAAGGTTGGTGATGTTGGTGATGGGCTGATCGTGGAAGCCCCCCACTGAGCGTGAGGAAGGAGAAGAGGAGGAGGAGCAAAGCACTGCGCCACTACATCTCTCACCCGCAGGCACCACCTCAGATACTGGCACTATGCGATCTTTAGAGGCAAGTTTAGTAGAAGGGTCTGCACTGGGTGATGCACCGGGGACGAGCAGGCTGCAGCAAGGCCAGGGGGAAAGGGTAGCTCGGGAGCCAGCTCCCCGGAGGGCGAGTTCACGCGCGAGTTCTGCTGCACAGGATTCAGATGAGGAGCTCGATGGGGTGGCGTTCACAAGAAGGGTGATGGCCATGCACACCGAGATAATAGGTGCAATGGCAAGGGTGCCTGAGAGCCTCTCGGCAATGGTAAGGAGCGTGGAGGAGTCCGCCTCCAACATTGCACAGAGCTCTGCGCACACCGTGGAGCCCATCACTTCCACTGTGCAGAGGATAGTGGACTCGCAGAGAGACCGTGCGGATCCAGACCTCATGACGCATGTCATGGGCGATGTGGCAGCTTCCATTGCAGCACAGGCAAAAGCGACGCAACGTCTTAGTGCTGTAATGCAGTCAATGGTTGCTGCCATCGAGTCTCAGACTGCTCTCATGCAGTTTCAGCTTGATGCCACGAAAGTTCTGACTGCTGCCATCGTCGCTGGGTCCACTACAGTCCACCGGGGATCTCACGGTGTCTCAGCAGGCCAGTAATTTGTGCTCCAACAGATTGGTAGGGATGCTGAGGTGCTGCCCTGGGGGAGTGGGAGTGGGAGTGGGTCAGTGGAGCAGGAACCTGATGTCCTTTCTCAGGATGACAGCACCACTGCCACTCCGCCATTGCACTTGTCGCTGCCTGTCATCCAGCCAGCCCAGCCTGAGGTGGTGCAGTGTACAGCCGGGCCTTCCAGGCCCAGAGCTGTTCGAGGGCGTCCTGCAAGGCCATCTGTAGCCTGTGGCACCGACACTCAGCAGCCTTCCACCAGCCCTGCTGCAGCCACTGGGGAGACACTACGTAGGAGCACTAGATTAGAAAGGGGACTGTAAAGAGGGGAGGCAAGGGTTTGCACAAGGGTGATTAGTCAATATTGTTGTATATATGTGGTTAATGGTTTTTGATAAATTTATAACTGGAATGTTGCAGATTTGGTGCTGTGTCTCATTTCAGTTCTGGGGTGTGGTATGGAATCACAAAGTGATGGAATGATGGCGACGTGCTCAGCAACCAGAACGAGGAATCGAAGTCACTGGAAACCAAGTCTGATGAAGCGGTCACGGACCGACCTTGCAGAACGCCGACTGAGTGGCTGCCTCTTCCATCGCTGCTGTTCGTCCTCCTGCTCCTCCTCTTCCTTCTCCTCCTCCTCCTCCTCCTCCTGAGGTGGTGCAGCTAAGCCTGGTGGCAATGGCTGCGCCCTCATAATGGCCAAGTTGTGGAGCATGCAGCAGACGGCAACAAAAAGTGACACCCGATCAGCCGAGTACCGGAGGGCGCCTCCCGAGCGGTCAAGGCAGCGGAACCGTTGCTTGAGCACGCCAATGGTTTGCTCAATGATGTTCCTGGTGGCAGCATGGCTCTCATGAGTGCTGGGCAGGAGTGTTGGGGTTGTGGAGGGGAGTCATGAGTCAGGTGGAGAGCGGATAGCCCTTGTCTCCCAGCAGCCAGCCGCGAGCTTCATGTGGTGGCTGGAACAGATCTGGCCCACCGGTCTGGCGCAGGATGAAGGCATCGTGGCTGCTGCCAGGATAGCAGGCATTGACGGTCAGGATCCGCCGTGTGTGGTTGTACACCAACTGCACATTAAGTGAGTGGTAGACTTTGCGGTTACGGAATACCTCAGGATTGTTATGAGGTGCCCGCAAAGCGATGTGGGTGCAGTCAATGGTGCCCTGCACCATGGGGAAGCCTGCTATCCTGGCAAAGCCACATGCACACTCACGCTGCTTCTCTCTGGTCATGGGGAAGGAAATGTCGTCCCTTCTCCTGTACAGAACATCTGTGACCTGGCGGATGGAGCAATGGACGGCAAACTGGGAGATGTTGGCGATGTCGCCTGTCGCACACTGGAATGATCCGCTGGCGTAGAAATTGAGGGCGACAGTGGCCCTGACTGCCACTGAGAGAGCCGTGGTGGTCCTGATCTCAGGCTCGAGGTCTGGCTGCAGGAGGTGGCAGAGCTCTGTGACCACATCCTTGCTGAAGCGGAGCCTTCTAACACACTGGTCCTCAGTGAAATTCATGTAGGAGAACTGGCGCCGGAATACCCTGGGTGGGTAAGGCCTCCTGTTGAGAGCCCTGTTGGTCCTCCTACCTCTGGCCACATTTTGCACTCTTTCTCTGTGCCGCAGTTGCCTCCGACGTTGACGCTGGAGGGCGAGGTCCAGTGCCAGTACAGCCCCCATGAAAGGATACAACTACTGCACTTTCAAATCTCCCCTCAACGAAACTCAATAATCTTTGTGCCAGAACACTCGTTGAAATGAAAAACGTGCAAATTGGTCAAAAGGCCTCTGTGCCGATGTGAAACTAACAATGCAGCATTGTTGGCCGTCGATAACTACGCTGGAAGTAGACGCCTTTAACTGGCACTCCTCCAGGGGCCATCCGACTGAAAGCCGCCTCCTCTACCTGTCATTGTTAATGGCAGGCGCACAAGCAGGGGGCGAGAGGGAATTTTTCATCTGGGGCGCTGCGCACAGCAATGACATCATGATCTCCGGGCGCAGGAGATCGGGGCGCAATGTCTTACCGCCGCCGCAAAACTCCCGCCAAATTTAGCGGGAGGCGTTGATATCGCCGCGGCTGGTCGCAAACACATTAGCGCCTCCGGGGGTGCAAAAGAGCCCAATTTCTAGCCCCAAGAGTCTTAAAAGTCAGGACGACCTTTATCTCCGGCCACTTCTCTTGCTCTCTTAGTTAAAGTCTTTATTCACATGATTATTTATAGCTATATTAATTAGTTTATCTAGTTAAGTTAGAGAGAATAAAACGCTAATATTCACCCACCAATCACCTACCTGCAGTCCTGTGACGCCATTCCTTGATTTTGCTGTTCTTTTGGAATTCGCCGGATTTGTATCGCCTCCTCCGCTGCTGCTGCTGCTGACTCCTCGCAGGTCCGCCAATTAATAAATGTTGCACATCTTCCTGGTGCTTATTTCTTTTGGCTACTTTGCCGTTGCTTCACTGGGTTTATTTTGTTTTTTGTAAAAGTCTCTTCTTGGTACTGTTGTTCTATATCCCAATAACTATTCTGTCTCTAACTAGACTTTCTTCTAAAGCCCCACAGTTGCCTGTCCTAACTTGACAGCAGATACTAGCTACACATGACTATTGATTGATCAGGATCTTGGTCACAATTATTACATTTTTAGCGTTTATAGCCTTCATTAGTCTCTGTAACAGACTCGTTCCAAGATCTGTCTTGTCTTCATCTGCCTTAGGCTGAATATTGAGTGTGCTGCTTCCAATTCTGATATCATGTTATTAAGTGCCAACCAGAAAATACTTCAGAGCTTAAAACATGCCGATTGCTGCTTAGACATTTTAGTTAACTAGTTGCAGCAGAACAGGCTCAAGGGGCTGAATGGCCTACTCCTGTTCCTATGCAGCTTTTATCATACAAACACTCACTGGTCAGACGGAGCAGTCAGGGAACTTCCTGTACTTGATTATTAATGTAGCTTGGAATCCATATCAATACATTCCCCCCATAGGTATTCCTTGTTTATATTGGGCTGGTAGAAGTCTGCCATCAGTACTGCCTTCCTTTTCTTGCCCTCTTCACTAACGCCATTATAGTGACCGGCCTTTCTTCTGTACTTTGGCCTGACAGTTTGCAGCAAACTCCAAACGTCCTTTCTCCTGAACACATCTAGCCAGAAAATTTCATACCATGGCTTTTCCCGCAGTGCTGGCTCAGGTGTCCCTTGCATCCGAAACAACCTCTCCACCTTTCCTGTGTCCCCTCATTTTATCCTGGATGCGCAGTACTCTTATAAGTTATATTAAATTCCATTATCCTGAGGATTAGCCCTTCCCACAGCACTATCATAATATCCATGCACTTAAGACAGAAGAGTGAGATACTTTGGATACATAGGAATTTAGGAATGCATAGGATTGGCAAAGCCTATTCTGACCTATTGTGTTGATCTCAAATTCCTAAAGATATCATATGCCACTCATACTGTCCAATTGCTTCTCTCGCCAAATATCCTTGTAGCTGTCTTTTGAATTTATCAACACTTCCCCCTGCCTCCTAGGCAGTCTAGCCCACACATATGGGTGCAGTAATTCTCTGTTCTCTTCTCATTCTGAGTTTGAGTCAGTGCCCCTTGTAGAGTTAGCGATTATATTAGGATCAATCGGGGTGTATGCCGTAGGATCTTGGATACTTCAATAAGTTTTCCATGGATCTTGTCTTCTCAAGCGTCAATATTCCATAACCTCTCTTTGTAGCGCTGGTGCCTAGTCCCACTATTAACCTAGCACCATTGGCTGTATTTCCAAAGCCAAGGTGTTCTTACTGTAGCAGGGTGACCAGAATTGTAAACAGTACTCTGGGTGGGGATAGACCAATACTCCATAGAAACTCATTATCATCTCTTGGGACCTATGCTCTGTCTCGCTTACTCTGCACCCCAAGATCCTGTTTACTCTCTTTACAGCTGCTACATACCTTGCTGATGTTTTCAGTGATCTATCCACCAGATTACTCACCTACGTTGTATACAACAGTGTAACTTATTTTCTCACTGTTTATTCCCATTGTCCAATTGCATTACTCTGCATTTTTCAGCATTAAATTACATTTGCCACTTGGTAAATTTCCCAGTCTATCCAAATCCTCATTTTTCTTTGACAGCACCTCCCAAACCCATGACCTCCACCACCTAGAAGGACAAGGGCAGCAGGTGCATGGGAACACCACCACCTCCAAGTTCCTCTCCAACTCCAACTTCCAGACTTGGGAATATATCACTGTTCCTTCATCGTCGCTGGGTCAAAATCCTGGAACTCCCTCCCTAACAGCACTGTGGGAGTACCTTCACCACACGGGCTGCAGCGGTTCAAGAAGGCGGCTCACCACCACTTTCTCGAGGGCAATTAGGGATGGGCAATAAATGCTGGCCTTGCCAGTGATGCCCATATCCTGAGAATTAATTTTGTTTTTAAAAAGTATTTGTCTGCTTGTTCCTTGTTATTTGCAACCCCCTCCCCTTCAGTTCCCTATCAACAAACATAGACAGCTTTGCTTCTGCCAACACTTTCAAATCATTTATGTACATTGTAACCAGCAACCACAGATTCCTGAGGCACCCACCAAGCATATCCTTCCATACTGATGCAGCTCCATGTACTTTTTGTCTCCTCTCGGCCACTTTCTGATCTGCTTCAGATAGTCCCTTGTCCCCCTTCCCATATTTGGCCTTGTAATCCTGTGGAGCAGGCTCCTGTATGGCACTTTTGCTGAAAACTAAATGTTGTGCTGAAGACTTGTGCTCCAGAACCAGCTGCACCTCTAGCCAAGCTGTTCTAGTACAGCTACAACACTGGCATCTACCCGACAATGTGGAAAACTGCTCGGGTATGTCCTGTCCACAAAAAGCAGGACAAATCCAATCTGGCCAATTACCGCCCATCAGTCTGCTCTCAATCATCAGCAAGGTGATGGAGCCCAAGTAAAATTGAAGTCAATGGGAATCAGTGGGAAAACTGTCCACTGGCTGGAGTCATACCTAGCACAAAGGAAGATGGTTGAGGTTGTTGGAGGTCAATCATCTCAGCCCCAGGACATCGCTGCAGGAGTTCCTCAGGGCAATGTCCTAGGCACAACCATCTTCAGCTGCTTCATCAATGGCCTCCCCTCCATCATAGGGTCAGAAGTGGGAATGTTCACTGATGATTGCACATTGTTCAGTTCCATTTGCAACTTCTCAGATAATGAAGCAGCAAGCAGCCCGCATGCAGCAGGACCTGGACGACATTCAGGCTTGGGCTGCCAAGTGGCAAGTAACATTCGCGCCACACAAATGCCAGGCAATGACTATCTCCAACAAGAGAGAGTCTAACCACCGCCCCTTGACATTCAACGGCATTACCATCGCTGAATCCCCCACCGTCAACATCCTGGGGGTGACCAGAAACTTAACTGGACCAGCCACATAAATACTGTGGCAACAAGAGCAGGTCAGAGGCTGGGTATTCTGCGGCGAGTGTCTCACCTCCTGACTCCCCAAAGCCTTTCCACCATCTACAATGCACAAGTCAGGAGTGTGATGGAATACTCTCCATTTGCCTGGATGAGTGCAGCTCCAACAACTCTCAAGAAGCTCAACACTATCCAGGACAAAGCAGCCCGCTTGATTGGCACCCCATTCACCACCTTAAACATTCACTCTCTCCACCACTGGTGCACCTTGGCTGCAGTGTGTATCATCTACAAAATGCACTGCAGCAACTCGCCAAGACTTCTTCAGCAGCACCTCACAAATGCGTGACCTCTACCACTTAGGACAAGGGCAGCAAGCAATGGGAACACCACCACCTGCAAGTCACACACCATCCTGGTTTGGGAATATATCACCGTTCCTTCATTGTCGCTGGGTCAAAATCCTGGAATTCCCTAACAGCACTATGGGAGTACCTTCACCACATAGACTGCAGCGGTTCAAGAAGGCGGCTCACCACCGCCTTCTCAAGGGCAATTAGGGATGGGCAATAAATGCCGGCTTTGCCAGTGACGCCCACATCCCATGAATGAATAATAAAAAAAAATCTAACCAGAGTGTCAGCCATTGAGTTGGAGTCAGGGTGGGACTTGCGTCAGGACTAAAACAAAGTCCAATTACTCAGCAACAGAGTCTGTTTAAACAGCGCACTACAGCAAACAGTCTACAGAGTCTATTTAAACAGCACGCGACAGCAAACAGTCTACAGAGTCTATTTAAACAACGCACTACAGCAAACAGCCGGCAGAGTCTGTTTAAACAGCACACTGCAGCAAACAGTCTACAGAGTCTGTTTAAACAGCGCACTACAGCAAACAGTCTACAGAGCCTGTTTAAACAGCGCACTACAGCAAACAGTCTATAGAGTCTGTTTAAACAGCGCACTACAGCAAACAGTCTACAGAGCCTGTTTAAACAGCGCACTACAGCAAACAGTCTATAGAGGATAGCAAAATACTGCGGATGCTGGAAATCTGAAATAACAACAGAAAACGCTGGAAGACTGTTTAAACAGCGCACTACAGCAAACAGTCTACAGAGCCTGTTTAAACAGCGCACTACAGCAAACAGTCTACAGAGCCTGTTTAAACAGCGCACTGCAGCAAACAGTCTACAGAGTCTGTTTAAACAGCACACTGCAGCAAACAGTCTACAGAGCCTGTTTAAACAGCACACTGCAGCAAACAGTCTACAGAGTCTGTTTAAACAGCACACTGCAGCAAACAGTCTACAGAGTCTGTTTAAACAGCGCACTGCAGCAAACAGTCTGAAGCGTCTATTTTTAAAAAGCCTACGAACTACAGCAAACAGAACTCATGACTGAAACTGCAGAAACGTCTCCTGATAAAAGCAGGGTGATTTCTTCAGCAAATGACAGTTAGTGGAGGACAGTTATATACAAATTCTCTGCATAAAATCAATCCCAGTCACTTACAGCAGTACAGTCTCCAGGCGTGATTGACGGGGGAATTACCCAATCATCTCCATTCTGGCCAGGAATAGTGGGGTCACGACATACAGCCACATATAACATCCCCTGAATTTTTCACGTCCAGCAAACCCATTATTTCTTTGAAAAATTCCAATATATTTGTCAACCATGATGTCTAAATACTTTTTTATGATTGTCTTCAGCAGGGTCTCTAGTATTTTACATGCCCCTTATGTCGGGTTCATGACCTGCGGTTCCCAGGGATATTTTTGTGCTCCTTTTTATAAATTAGTGTTATGTTTACCATATGCACAGGCACCATGGCTGTTTATAATGATGCCACCACGATATAACCAATGAGCTGCCGTCCGGTGCTGTTCCTCGACCGTTTGTGGAACACCTCCGTTCAGTCCGAAAACATGACCCCGAGCTTCCGGTCGCCTGTCACTTTAATTCTCTGCTTCACTCCTACTCTGTCCTCGGCCTCCTACACTGTTCCAATGAAGCTCAATGTAAGCTCGAGGAACAGCACCTCATCTTTCGATTAGGCACTTTACAGCCTTCCGGAATCAACATTGAGTTCAACAATTTCAGATCATAATCTCTGCCCCCATTATTTCGGACGGCGGCTGTTGATGATTCTGCCAGTCCCATTTACACCTCTTCTAGACCCATCTTTTGTTTCTTTACATGTCCCATTACCATCTCCTTTTGCCTCGCACCATCACCCCTTTTGTCTCTTAATCTCTCCTGCCTTCCACCCTATCACAGACCTTCCCTTTTGTTCTTTCCTCCCCCCCACCCCACCATTTCCCTGCCTCTGCACTTGCTTAAAACCTTTTATATCTATAACTTTTACCAGTTTTGACTAAAGGTCATCGACCTGAAACGTTAACTCTGTTTCTCTCTCTCCGCAGATGCTACCTGACCTGCTGAGTATTTCCAGCATTTTCTGTTTCTATTTCAGATTTCCAGCATCCGCAGTATTTTGCTTTAGTATTGGAGGTGATGGTGTTCCCGCAAAATTGTGGCCCTTGCCCTTCTTGGTGGTGGAGGTTGCAGGGGTGGGAGGTGCTGTCAAAATAACCTTAGTGAGTTGATGCAGTGCATCCTGTAGATCATGCATAATGCCTTGTGTTGATAGTGGAGGGATGGATATTGACTGCAGTGGCAAGGGTGCCAATCAACAAACTGCTCTATTCTGGGTGATGCCGAGCCAGGTTGTTGCAGCTGCATCCATCCAAGCAAGTGGAGAGTATTCCATCACACTCCTGACTTGAGCTTAGTAGATGCAGGAGAGGTTTTGAGGGGTCATAGAAGACTATGGAATCGCCAGGAAATGGCCTCTCTCCTGACTTTATGACCGAGGGAAGGTTATTGATCAAGTTGGCCGAGGGAGCTTCCCTGAGGAGCTCCTGCAGCAATGTCTTGGTCCTGCGACGTTTGGCTTCTGACAACCACAACCATTTTCTTTTGCGCAGATATGACTCCAACCACTGGAGAATTTTCCTTTGACCGCCGCCCCCCCCCCCCCCCCCCCCATTCTATTCTATGAAAACATATGATCTGGTCATTATCACATTGCTGTTTGTGGGATCTTGCTATGTGCGAATTGGCTGCCACATTTCCTACATTACACCAGTGACTACGCTTCAAAAGTAATTCATTGGCTGTAAAGCGCTTTGGGACGTCCTGAGGTCGTGAAAGGCGCAAGTCTTTCTTTTTCTTTCTTTTGTCTCACCTCTGCTAACTTACTTGTGGCCAGACGTGTCTACAACAGGTAGGTTGTTGAGTGGTGAGTCAGCTCACTTACTCCTGTTGGTTCCCATGCCACCTGACTGGGGCCCAGTCTGGCAGCTATGTCCATAAAGGACTCGGCCAGCTTGGTCAGTGATGGTACGACTGAACCACTCGTGTTGGTGGACAGTGATGTCCCACTCACAGAATATTCTTGTGCCCTGACTTGTAGCAAAAGCGAAATTCTTAGCTTAAACTCCTCCCCAGTTTAAAGATGCTTTTTACAGAAAGGAATTGCCCTTTTCCATTCCTCACCCCTCCCCTCAAAACGTGCCTCCCCAAAACCTTACTGTCTTTCATAGAATTACATAAAATATACAGCACAGAAACAGGCCATTCGGCCCAACCAGTCCGTGCCGGCATTTATACTCCACACGAGCCTCCTCCCATCCTTCCTCAACTAACTCTATCAACATATCCTTCGATTCCTTTCTCCCTCATGTGTTTATCCAGCTTCCCCTTAAATGTATCTCTGCTATTCGCCTTAACCACTCCCTGTGGTCACGAGTTCCACATTCTCCCCACTCTCTGGGTTTAAAGAAGTTTCTCCTGAATTCCCTATTTGATTTCTTGGTGACTATCTTATTATATCCCATGATGTGGAGATGCCGGCGTTGGACAGGGGTGGACAAAAATGAGAAGTCGCACAACACCAGGTTATAGTCCAACAGATTTATTTAATTTTACAAGCTTTCGGAGCAGTTCGCTCCTTCGTCAGGTAAGTTTAGCAGTGAGAGAATCTCCCAGAATTCACAATTTAAACACAGACAAAATATATTCAAATCTTTCCCACATCAAAGAGCATAGCCAAGACAATGAGATGTGTCCCAGGGGGTCCAACGTGTCAAACCACCTGCTGGCTGCATATCCTGTCAATCTGTGTAGGTTCTTGTGTTAGCCTTTTTTAAAAAAAAACACCTGGGAAGACCGGCCATGATGTCAAGTCACGTTCTGTATCGTGACATGAACCCGATATCGCGATTGAGGCCCTCCTCATGAGTGCGGAACTTGGCTATCAGTTTCTGCTCTATGATTTTGCGCTGTCGTGTATTTCGAAGGCCGCCTTGGAGAACGCTTACCCGCATATCCGAGGCTGAATGCCCCTGGCTGCTGAAGTGTTCCCCGACTGGGAGGCAACCCTCCTGCCTGGCGATTGTTGCGCGGTGTCCGTTCATACGTTGTCTCAGTGTCTGCATGGTCTCGCCGATGTACCATGCTCTGGAGCATCCTTTACTGCAACGTATCAGGTAGACAACGTTGGCCGAGTCACATGAGTATGTACCGTGTACCTGGTGGGTAGTGTCCTCACGTGTGATGATGGTATCTGTGTCCATGATTTGGCATGTCTTGCAGAGGTTGCCGTGGCAGGGTTGTGTGGTGTCTTGGTTGCTGTTCGCCTGAAAGATGGGTTTGGAAAGTGGAGAGAATCGCCAAGAAGATCGCGCATATTGACACAGACATCAAGTACCTGCAGAGATGCAAGAAAGCAGACAAGATTCCGAAAGGACTAGAGATCACGAACCCACTCAAGTCGACATACAACACAGACTACGCTGAGAGACTTTGCCGTCGTACCTCTCGCACACTCCTCAACCATCTCGTACACCAGCTCTACAGCAGACGTCGCAACCTCGAAACCAAGATAGAGTCCATGCTCTCAGCCTGTGCTCAGGACACAGCAGACCAGCTACGAGACACCGCCAAACAGACGAGGCAACGGAACTACGCTGCCTACATGCGCATCAAGAACAGGAAGCTTGAGAAACTCAGCGTAACCACCAGCTACAACCAAGCCTCCCCCGGTACCACGGTTGCAACCACAGGGAAGTCCATCGTCAACCTGTCGGACCACACCCTTCAACCAGACGAAATCGAAGTTCTCGCCCTAGGGCTCAAGTTCTGCCCCACCACCAAAATGGACCCCATCGGTCTCGCGGCGGACACAGAGGAATTCATCAGGAGAATGAGGATCCGGGAATACTACCACAAATCCCAAGATGTCAGCAACATTCCTAATGGGACAATCAATGATCCGGAACAGCAGGCAGTGCTACAACCGAGGAAGAAAGAGTCAAATTGGACCCCTCCGGAGGGTCGCAACCCTAAGCTTGACATGTATGCTCAAGCTGTCAGGAAATGCATCAACGCCAGATTCATCAGCCGTACTCACAAGACAGTCCAGAATGTCACCCGAGCACAACGCAACGCCATCCACGCACTCAAGACCAACCGCAACATCGTCATCAAACCAGCGGACAAAGGAGGAGCCATCGTCATACAGAACAGAATGGACTATTGCAAAGAAGCATACCGACAACTGGACAACCAGGAACACTACAGACAGCTACCCGCAGATCCGACCAAAGAACACACCCGCCAACTCAATAGACTGATCAAGACCTTCGATCCAGACCTTCAAAACATCCTACGCGCTCTCATCCCACGTACTCCCCGCGTAGGAGACTTTTACTGCCTCCCAAAGATACACAAAGCCAACACACCCGGACGTCCTATCGTATCAGGCAACGGAACCCTGTGTGAGAACCTCTCTGGGTACGTCGAGGGCATCCTGAAACCCATCGTACAGGGAACCCCCAGCTTCTGTCGCGACACTACAGACTTCTTGCAGAAACTCAGCACCCATGGACCAGTTGAACCAGGAACACTCCTCGTCACAATGGACGTATCGGCACTCTACACCAATATCCCCCACAATGACGGCATCGCTGCGACAGCCTCAGTACTCAACACCAACAACAGCCAATCTCCGGACGCCATCCTACAACTCATCCGCTTCATCCTTGACCACAATGTCTTCACCTTCGACAACCATTTTTTTACCCAAACACACGGAACAGCCATGGGGACCAAATTCGCACCCCAATATGCCAACATCTTCATGCACAAGTTCGAGCAAGACTTCTTCGCTGCACAGGACCTCCAACCAACGCTGTACACCAGATACATCGACGACATCTTCTTCCTTTGGACCCACGGCGAAGGATCACTGAAAGGACTACACGATAGCATCAACAGGTTCCATCCCACCATCAAACTCACCATGGACTACTCCTCAGAATCGGTTTCATTCTTGGACACACGAATCTCCATCAAAGACGGACGCCTCAGCACTTCACTCTACCGCAAGCCCACGGACAACCTCACGATGCTCCACTTCTCCAGCTTCCACCCTAACCACGTTAAAGAAGCCATCCCATATGGACAAGCCCTGCGAATACACAGGATCTGCTCAGACGAGGAGGAACGCGATGGACACCTACGGACACTGAAAGACGCCCTCGTAAGAACGGGATATGACGCTCGACTCGTCGATCGACAGTTCCGACGGGCCACAGCGAAAAACCGCATAGACCTCCTCAGAAGACGAACACGGGACACAACCAACAGAGTACCCTACGTCGTCCAGTACTTCCCCGGAGCAGAAAAACTACGCCATGTTCTTCGCAGCCTTCAACATGTCATCGATGCCGACGAACACCTTGCTAAGGCCATCCCCACGCCTCCACTACTCGCCTTCAAGCAGCCGCCTAACCTCAAAAGTACCATCGTTCGCAGCAGATTACCCATCTTTCAGGCGAACAGCAACCAAGACACCACACAACCCTGCCACGGCAACCTCTGCAAGACATGCCAAATCATGGACACAGATACCATCATCACACGTGAGGACACTACCCACCAGGTACACGGTACATACTCATGTGACTCGGCCAACGTTGTCTACCTGATACGTTGCAGTAAAGGATGCTCCAGAGCATGGTACATCGGCGAGACCATGCAGACACTGAGACAACGTATGAACGGACACCGCGCAACAATCGCCAGGCAGGAGGGTTGCCTCCCAGTCGGGGAACACTTCAGCAGCCAGGGGCATTCAGCCTCGGATATGCGGGTAAGCGTTCTCCAAGGCGGCCTTCGAAATACACGACAGCGCAAAATCATAGAGCAAAAACTGATAGCCAAGTTCCGCACTCATGAGGAGGGCCTCAATCGCGATATCGGGTTCATGTCACGATACAGAACGTGACTTGACATCATGGCCGGTCTTCCCAGGTGTTTTTTTTTAAAAAAGGCTAACACAAGAACCTACACAGATTGACAGGATATGCAGCCAGCAGGTGGTTTGACACGTTGGACCCCCTGGGACACATCTCATTGTCTTGGCTATGCTCTTTGATGTGGGAAAGATTTGAATATATTTTGTCTGTGTTTAAATTGTGAATTCTGGGAGATTCTCTCACTGCTAAACTTACCTGACGAAGGAGCGAACTGCTCCGAAAGCTTGTAAAATTAAATAAATCTGTTGGACTATAACCTGGTGTTGTGCGACTTCTCATTTTTATTATATCCCACAAGTGGAAACACTCTTCGAATGACCCATCCTGCTGACCTTTCCGTGGATAGTGTCCCTGCCAGTCCATTACTGGGAAACATGCTTTAGTGATGAGGGAGGCACCCACTGGACACTTCTTATTTCCTTTCCCCTCTCTCCACGCCAGAACAGTCTGGCTGATACTGGTCAAACACACCCCCGGGACAGGAATCTGAATCTCCAAGCTGCAGTTCAGGAGCAGTGTTGATCGCCGTTTTACAAAAAAACCCATAGCAAAGGAAATTGTTATATCCAATGTCCCATTAACTTACAGGGAATGGGGAGAGGAAAGCAACATTAACATTTATTGGTCAATTCATTCAATGCAGTCTGAGGGAATTATACTAAACCATTTGATCATCTTGTGCATTGTTTTAAGTCTGCTTTGTTAGTGTGTAATAGTTCTGTGCAGTGTCTCAAACACTTCGCTTCACATGCGGTCTAGACTGTTGCCTCTCTGAGGCCTAGTTGCCTGAACAGTAGAACCTTGCTGTCTGGAAACTATCCATCTGGTGAATTCATAATTTCTGCAACAAAATAAACCCAGGTTCTATAAGTCTGAAATTCTCTGTGTCTTGCCCCAGCTTCAATGAGTTATTTTACCGTCAGCCTGATTACAAGTGCAATAGTGCGTGGCCCAGTTATAGAAATTGTGTAATAATAATGGCTAAAAGTGTGAACGAGGCTGCGGATGAGCGATTTCCTTTTTTGCAACAACCCAAGCCATCGGCAGACAGCATTTGTGTGCAGCTGTAAGGGTGGGATAATCTGGGCTGTGAGGTTCTGCAGGGCCCCCTGTGGATAATGCTCCATGCTGTCAGCTAATGGTTCACTTCAAGCGGGGAAGCTAGGTCACGTCTATCAGTTCTTTTTTCTGTTTTAGTTCCTCCCTCACCGCCCCCAACCCCTAAAGCTGGAAGCGGGCTGCTTTGTATATCGCACACTCGATTACTCCAGCGTGTAGTGAGGCTCGACAACTTAGAAAACCCGACCCACTGAGTTGAAACGTGGTTTGGTTTGATTGAGAGACGGCTTTGAGACCTGAACTTGCAACATTCTGGTTGGGAGTCAAACGCACACACAGCTGCCTGTTTGAGCAATGGAGCTTCCTGTTTTTATTCAGTGGGTTGAAGTATTACCTTCTGCCTTTTAAGATGGTAGTGTTTTTGCATTCTGCGGGCATACTAACTCTACGCCAGATTGTCTGTTTTACTACTTTGTGGCAGAATAAATATAACATTTACTACGTTCTTTTCAGCACTATATTTTTTTGACGAGTTGTCCCAAAAGTTTAGCCCCTTGTGCAGTAATATCATCATAATTGATGCCAATCGGCAGGCTCCTGGAGACTGCACTACCCTTTCATGTGGTTCTGTTGCAGGGGACCTTTACACAAGTGGATGATGTACAGTTTTGAATCATTCCCTTTTATGTCTAACAGTTTCCTTTTCAAGTCTCTATTAGTGACCTCCCATGGGTGTTGACAGAATCGAAGTAGATGCCAGTGTCTTGCAGACACATAATTACAGAAAAGTCTCAGATATTTTGCCGAATGCTGCTACGTTATATGTATCTGATTAATTTGATTTAACAAGACAGTCTGGTGCATGTCATTATCTTATTTTACTTGATCCACTGTTTTTAAGTAAAGTATGGAGAGTAACGAGCAGAAATTCATTCTAATTTATTTTTATTTTCAACCATAATTAGACTGTTTGTTTAATATGGATATTTAAAAAAATATACATAAATCTATAACTTGTGAATTAAAATCTCACCATAATAATGTAGAACCTTAGAAGTTTACAGGACAGAAGGAGGCCATTCGGCCCCTCATGTCTGTACCAGCTCTTAACTAGAAAATTTTAAAAACTAATCCTACTCTCTCCATAGCCCTGTATCTTCCTCTATTCAAATATTTATCCAATTTTCCCTTAAAGGAGCAATGGCCTCTACCCCATGACAAAGCTACTCATGATTCAGCAACGCTTCGTAAATAAATTTCTCCGAACCTGTCTCCTCACTCTGTTCGTGACAGTTTTAAATTGATGACCCCTCATTACTGACTCCTCAACCGGAGGAAGTAGCCATTCCCTATTCATTCCATTAAATTCCGCCATAATCTTAAAAACATCTTAAATCTCCTCGTACCCATCGCTGCTGTAGTGGAAATAGTCCCAGTATCTCGAGTCTCACCTCATAAATGTAGTTTCCCACCCCTGAATGTGTGCTGTATGCTCTGTATTTTTATACGATGCTCCCTCGGCCCAAGTCCAAATCATCGATCTATATCTAGAATAAAAGTGGGCCCAGCACTGACCCCGGGGGTTCCCCACTCCCAGCACTGACCCCGGGGGTTCCCCACTCCCAGCACTGACCCCGGGGGGTTCCCCACTCCCAGCACTGACCCCGGGGGTTCCCACTCCCAGCACTGACCCCGGGGGTTCCCACTCCCAGCACTGACCCTGGGGGGTATCCCACTCCCAGCACTGACCCCGGGGGTTCCCCACTCCCAGCACTGACCCCGGGGGTTCCCCACTCCCAGCACTGACCCCGGGGGTTCCCCACTCCCAGCAGTGACCCCGGGGGTTCCCACTCCCAGCACTGACCCTGGGGGGTATCCCACTCCCAGCACTGACCCCGGGGGTTCCCACTCCCAGCACTGACCCCGGGGGTTCCCCACTCCCAGCACTGACCCCGGGGGTTCCCCACTCCCAGCACTGACCCCGGGGGGTTCCCCACTCCGAGCCCTGACCCCAGGGGGTTCCCCACTCCGAGCCCTGACCCCGGGGGGGTTCCCCACTCCCAGCACTGACCCCGGGGGGGTTCCCCACTCCCAGCACTGACCCCGGGGGGGTTCCCCACTCCCAGCACTGACCCCGGGGGGTTCCCCACTCCCAGCACTGACACCGGGGGGTTCCCCACTCCGAGCCCTGACCCCAGGGGGTTCCCCACTCCCAGCACTGACCCCGGGGGTTCCCCACTCCCAGCACTGACCCCGGGGGTTCCCCACTCCGAGCCCTGACCCCGGGGGTTCCCCACTCCCAGCACTTACCCTGGGGGGGTTCCCCACTCCCAGCACTGACCCCGGGGGGTTCCCCACTCCCAGCACTGACCCCGGGGGGGTTCCCCACTCCCAGCACTGACCCCGGGGGGGTTCCCCACTCCCAGCACTGACCCCGGGGGGTTCCCCACTCCCAGCACTGACACCGGGGGGTTCCCCACTCCGAGCCCTGACCCCAGGGGGTTCCCCACTCCCAGCACTGACCCCGGGGGTTCCCCACTCCGAGCCCTGACCCCGGGGGTTCCCCACTCCCAGCACTTACCCTGGGGGGGTTCCCCTCTCCCAGCACTGACCCCGGGGGGTTCCCCACTCCCAGCACTGACCCTGGGGGGTTCCCCACTCCCAGCACTGACCCCTGGGGGTTCCCCACTCCCAGCACTGACCCTGGGGGGTTCCCCACTCCCAGCACTGACCCCGGGGGTATCCCACTCCCAGCACTGACCCTGGGGGGGTTCCCCACTCCGAGCCCTGACCCCAGGGGGTTCCCCACTCCCAGCACTGACCCCGGGGGGTTCCCCACTCCCAGCACTGACTCCGGGGGGTTCCCCACTCCCAGCACTGACTCCGGGGGGTTCCCCACTCCCAGCACTGACCCCGGGGGTTCCCCACTCCCAGCACTTACCCTGGAGAAGTTCCCCACTCCCAGCACTGACCCCGGGGGTTCCCCACTCCCAGCACTGACCCCGGGGGTTCCCCACTCCCAGCACTGACCCTGGGGGGGTTCCCCACTCCCAGCACTGACCCTGGGGGGGTTCCCCACTCCCAGCACTGACCCCGGGGGTTCCCCACTCCCAGCACTGACCCCGGGGGTTCCCCACTCCCAGCACTGACCCTGGGGGGGTTCCCCACTCCCAGCACTGACCCTGGGGGGGTTCCCCACTCCGAGCACTGACCTCGGGGGGTTCCCCACTCCCAGCACTGACCCCGGGGGTTCCCCACTCCCAGCACTGACCTCGGGGGGTTCCCCACTCCCAGCACTGACCCCGGGGGGTTCCCCACTCCCAGCACTGACCCCGGGGGGTTCCCCACTCCCAGCACTGACCCCGGGGGTTCCCCACTCCCAGCACTGACCCCGGGGGGTTCCCCACTCCCAGCACTGACCCCGGGGGGTTCCCCACTCCCAGCACTGACCCCGGGGGGTTCCCCACTCCCAGCACTGACCCCGGGGGGTTCCCCACTCCCAGCACTGACCCCGGGGGTTCCCCACTCCCAGCACTGACCCCGGGGGGTTCCCCACTCCCAGCACTGACCCCGGGGGTTCCCCACTCCCAGCACTGACCCCGGGGGTTCCCCACTCCCAGCACTGACCCCGGGGGGTTCCCCACTCCCAGCACTGACCCCGGGGGTTCCCCACTCCCAGCACTGACCCCGGGGGTTCCCCACTCCCAGCACTGACCCCAGGGGATCCCCTCTCTAACCAGTGTTTTATAAAGGTTTAGCATAACTTCCTTGCTTTTGTACTCTATGCCTCTATTTATAAAGCCAAGGATCCTGTATGCTTTTTTAACAGCCTTCTCAATTTGTCCTGCCACCTTCAAAGATTTGTGTACCTGCACCCTGAGATGGCTCTGTTCCTGCACCCCCTTTAAAATTGTACCATTTAGTTCATATTGCGTTTCCTCATTCTTCCTACCAAAATTTATCACTTCACACTTCTCTACGTTAAATTTCATCTGCCATGTATCTGCCCATTTCACCAGTCTGTCTATGTCCTCCTGAAGTCTGTTACTCTCCTCCTCATTGCTTACTACATTTCCGAGTTTTGTGTCATTTGCATACTTTGAAATGATGCCCTGTATAGCCAAGTCCAGGTCATTAATATATATCAAAAGAGCAGTGGTCCCAACACCGACCCCTGGGGATCTCCACTGTATACTTCCCTCCAGTCTGGAAAACAACCGTTCACCACAACTCTTTGCTTTCTGTCTCTTGGCCAGTTCCGTATCCACGCTGCCACTGTCCCTTTAATCCTATGGGCTTCAATTTTGCCAACAAGTCTATTATGTGGTACTTTATCAAATGTCTTTTGAAAATCCATATACACACATCAACCGCACTACCCTCATCAACCCTCTCTGTTACTTCACCAAAGAACTCAGTCAAGTTAGTCGAACACAATTTGCCTTAACAAATCTGTGCTGACTTACATTTAATAGCCCATACTTTTCCAAGTACCAATAAATTTTGTCTCGGATTATTGTCTCTAGAAATTTCCCCACCACCAACGTTAGGCTGACTGGTTTATCCCTCTCCATTATCATTTGTAAAAACTGACACAATATTTATTTAATATCTCTAACATAACTTTATCTTCTACATCTAGATTTCCCATCCCCTTCATCCCTGAGCAATTCTACTGTCTCTTTAACTGTTCTTATAATTTGTGCTGATAAAAGGCTTGACTAATTAATTTTATATTACGTGTTAGCCTTTTATGATGTGCCCTTTTAACTTTTCTAATCTCCCTTTTCACCTCCCACTACACTCTATATTCTTCATCATTTAAGTATTGTTAACTCAATTTCCTTCCTATTCCTTAACTCTCCATATGAATTCTGTCTTAACACAACCCCTTACGATAACTTTATGTTCTAGCACTGGGATCACATCCTTTACGAACACTGTCACCCCACACCCTTGTTTCCTTCTCTATCTCTCCTGAAAAAGTTATAACCGGGCATATTACGTTCCCAGGCCTGTCCAATCTGTTGTAGCTATTATATCAAATCCTTCCATAGTTATTAATGCTTCTAACTAACTTAAAACATTGTGGAAATGGTATAATCCCCTTGTAAACGAACTCCAGCCTGGTGAAGTATGTCTGAACTTTGAGATGTTGAAGTTCTGCGGGAATTCGATCGGTCTTCCATCAAAACCACGCCGGAATCCCCTGGGAATCAGCGTTAGCAGCTGGTACTGGCCACTACTGCCATGTCTCTGGGGATTGTGCTGGTCTGTCTTTTAATAGCTGTATACTTTCCTACATACCATATGGCCTCAGCAGATTGTGCTGACTTCCACCGAATCATCACCAGCCGGAGACCCCTAGCCCTGAATTTATGCCTTTACTCCAGAGACTTGACTCCAGAATCTCGGCTGTCGCTTCACTTCGGTGCAGTAGCGAGGGAGGTGCCATCTTTTGGAATTAGAGATGTAAAACCGAGGCCCCCCCATCTGCCTTCTCGAGTGGACAGAAAAGATCCCATGGCACTATTTGAAAAATAAAGTTCTCCCAGGTGTGCTGGCCAACATTTATCCGTCAAACAGATTATCAATTTACTAGCTACAGGAATGAGACTCCACAGTTTAAATTGTTCCCTTTCTGGGCCGGAGAGGTTGGCCGCGATTTCCCCTACCTCGGCGGGTCCGTGGCAGGCGACATCGGTGGCGGTTCCCGGCCTTGCTGCTGGCTCCAGCCCGCTGTCCAAAATGATTTTCCCCTGATTGGGCTTGTTAAGCCCGCCCAGCGCGTTTGCCGGCCAATTGAACGAAGCGGGTGTGGTGATGTCATTTGATGACGCGCCATCAGCCGGTTTCCTTAAAGGGACCATGCGCAAATTGATTTTGACAGTTGTGCTGTCAGTGTTCTATAGCATTGAGGTGCTGCAAACACTGACAAGCACTGCACAGAGGTGCAAGACTGCACCCAGGCTCTGCCATGACTTCCTCCATATGCTTAGGGAGGGAGTCACAGCACGCAGGGAGGTTTTCTTCCCTTCCAATGGGCGGAAGAGACCTCCCCAGGAGATCAACACAGCCTACATTGCACAGGAGAACACAAGCAGGGATGTGGTCAGGAGGACCAGGCTGCAGTGGTGCAAACCTTTCAATGATCTCAGTAGATCACGAAACGTTAGTACAAAGCCACAGTCAGCATCATCCTGCTGTGCCACTCATCACATCCCCATCACTCTGCCTTCCTTACCCTACTCCTGCACATCCTTACTGTCCCTGCACTTGTCCAATAGATTCGAAGTTCTTGCAACCCTTGTGGACAAGTGCGGGGACTGCGGGGAGGACCACCAAACTGACCACGGCACTGTGGTACAGGAAGCCGTTCAAGTGGGGGGAGTAAAAAGGAAGGTGGTTGTAGTAGGCGACAGTATAGTTAGGGGGATAGACACTGTTCTCTGCAGCCAGGAGCGTGAATCATGAAGGCTATGTTGCCTACCCAGTGCCAGGGTAAAGGACATCTCCTCTGGGCTGGAGAAGAACTTGGAGTGGGAGGGAGAGGATCCAGTTGTTGTGGTCCACGTAGGTACCAATGACATAGGTAGGACAAAGAAAGAGGTTCTGCTGAGAGAGTTTGAGCAGCTAGGGACTAAATTAAAAAGCAGAACCACAAGGGTGATAATCTCTGGATTATTATCGGAGCCACGAGCAAATTGGCATAGGGTCAATAGGATCAGGGAGATGAATGCGTGGCTCAAAGATTGGTGTGGGAGAAGTGGGTTTCGATTCGTGGGGCACTGGCACCAGTACTGGGAAAAGAGAGAGCTGTTCCGTTGGGACGGACTAAATCTGAACCATGCTGGGACCAGAGTTCTAGATAGGGCTTTAAACTAAATAAGGGGTGGGAGGGTCCCGGTGGAGAGAAATCTAGAATGCTAAAGAAAAAAGACAAGGAAGCAGTGCGGGAAAGTGGTTGGGGTAAGGATAACCAGATTGTGTCAGGAAGGGACAGAGCGTACAAACAAAGGAGTGCACTAACAAATAGAGTCCGGGTAAGAAAAAATGGTAATAAGACAAATAGGGCCATAGTACAAAAAATGTTAAGATCCCTCTGACCCTCCGTCTTGCCTAGGGTCTTACCAATTTACAAAAATTGGTAGGGTGGTAAATAGCGAGGAGGGTAGCCTCAGTCTGCAGGACGATATAGATGGGTTGGTCAGATGGGCGGAACAGTGGCAAATGGAATTTAATCCGGAAAAGTGCGAGGTGATGCACTTTGGAGGGACAGGGGATGTGCCAGAGGACTGGAGAACCGCTAATGTAGTACCATTATTCAAGAAAGGGAGTAGAGAAAAACCGGGGAACTACAGGCCAGTCAGTGAGCCTAACATCAGTGGTAGGAAAATTATTGGAAAAAATTCTGAGGGACAAAATTAGTCTCCACTTGGAGAGGCAAGGATTAATCAGGGTTAGCCAACATGGCTTTGTCAAGGGAAGATCATGTCTGACTAATTTGATTGAATTTTTTGAGGGGGTGACTAGGTGTGTGGATGAGGGTAACGCAGTGGATGTGGTATACATGGATTTCAGTAAGGCCTTCGATAAAGTCCCGCACAGGAGACTGGTCAAGAAGGTAAGAGCCCATGGAATCCAGGGTTCCTTGGCACATTGGATACAAAACTGGCTCAGTGGCAGAAGGCAGAGGGTGATGGTCGAAGGTTGTTTTTGTGACTGGAAGCCTGTGGCCAGTGGGGTACCACAGGGATCGGTGCTGGGTCCCTTGCTGTTTGTGGTCTACATTAACGACTTGGATATGAATGTAAAAGGTATGATCAGTAAGTTCGCGGATGATACAAAAATTGGTAGGGTGGTAAATAGCGAGGAGGGTAGCCTTAGTCTGCAGGACGATATAGATGGGTTGGTCAGATGGGTGGAACAGTGGCAAATGGAATTTAATCCAGAAAAGTGCGAGGTGATGCACTTTGGAGGGACTAACAAGGCAAGGGAATACACAATGAATGGTAAGACCCTAGGCAAGACGGAGGGTCACAGGGATCTTGGTGTGCAAGTACACAGATCCCTGAAGGCGGCGAAACAGGTGGATAAGGTGGTAAAAAAGGCATATGGGATACTTGCATTCATTAGCCGAGGCATAGAATATAAGAGCAAGGAGGTTATGATGGAGCTGTATAAAACACTGGTTAGGCCACATCTGGAATACTGTGTGCTGTTCTGGTCGCCACACTACAGGAAGGATGTGATCGCTTTGGAGAGGGTGCAGAGGAGATTCACCAGAATGTTACCCGGGCTGGAGTGCTTCAGCTATGAAGAGAGACTGGGCAGATTGGGTTTGTTTTCCTTGGAGCAGAGGAGGCTGAGGGGGGACATGATTGAGGTGCAAAATTATGAGGGGCATAGATAGGATGGATACTAAGGAGCTTTTTCCCTTAGTAGAGGGGTCTATAACAAGGGGGCATAGATTCAAGGTAAAGGGCGGGAGGTTTAGAAGGGATTTGAGAAATAACTTTTTCACCCAGCGGGTGGTTGGAGTCTGGAACTCACTGCCTGAAAGGGTTGTGGAGGCAGGAACCCTCACAACATTCAAGAAGCATTTGGATGAGCACTTGAAATGCCATAGCATACAAGGCTACGGACCAAATGCTGGAATATGGGATTAGATTAGACAGGGCTTGATGGCCGGCGCGGACACGATGGGCCTCTATCCATGCTGTATAACTCTATGGGGTAAAAATTCACTTGGTTGCGCCACCCGTTAGCGCCTTAAGAGGGCGCTAATGGGGCGCAAAGCCGCTAACGCCCGGGCGCAGCGATGTTTGCGCCGCTCGAGAACTTAACTTGAGATTGTGCGGCGGCGCTAAAACGTACCGCTGCGACCACCTGCGCGCGCAGATTGTGACGTCATTCCATGGTGCAACGCCCTTGGGGCGCCCCGTAGCGGAAATTGAGTGGCGCCCCCTGCCTTACCGCCTGGCGCTTCCAACGACCAGAAGACTGGAACGCTATCAATCGCTGTGGGGCTGGGGGGGGCGCTATTTAAAGGGGGCCTCTTCCTGTCTTTTATTGTTGGTGGCATTTTTGAACTACGCATTCTGAGAGAGAGAGGGAGAGACTTCTGGAGAGATTCAACGTTGTGTGAAGGAGTTTTGGGTACTGAGCAGCACTTTGCAGGTTCATTTTGATTTGCCATTCCTTGTATCGATTTAGCAGAGACCGTGGGAGCTGCACTCTGAGCTCTTTGCCTGGTGCTCTCCATTGTTCTTTCCAGCACATTTGATGTGCAAGTCTCTCCAGGCCGAGATTCAAGGCAGCAATGAACAGGATGTGGATGGAAAGCAAGATTAACCATCCCCTTTAAGAACTGGCCCGTGCCATTGTGTGTGTGTTCCATTGCTGACTGACATTACATGAGCTTCGCCAGCGCTCCGAGTTAGCGCCTCACTGCTCGGCCTTTGCGCCTTAAGAGAGGTGTGCAGCGCCTGCTTTAGCGCTCCACTCACCTCCCGGGGCGGTAAAAGTGAAGTTTCCCGTCAGTGCCGATAATTAGCGCCAGGCGCTAATATTTGCGTCCGGACGATATTTGCGCCCCAAATGGGGCGCGACCTAATTTCTACCCCTATGACTCTATGGGGGAGAAATTCAGTATCGCCCCATTTGGGGCGCAATTATCGGCCGGGCGCAAAGATTAGCGCCTGGCGCTAATTATCGCCACCGACTGCAAACTTGACTTTTATCGCCCCTGGAGGTGATTGCAGCGCTAAAGCAGGCGCTTCACACCTGTCTTAAGGCGCAAAGGCCGAGGAGCGAGGCGCTACCTCAGAGCGCTGGCGAAGCTCATGTAATGTCAATCAGCAATGGAACACACACACAATGGCACGGGCCAGTTCTTAAAGGGGATGGTTAATCTTGCTTTCCATCCACATCCTGCTCATTGCAGCCTTGAATCTCGGCCTGGAGAGACCTGCACATCAAATGTGCTGGAAAGAACAATGGAGAGTACCAGGCAAAGAGCTCAGAGTGCAGCCCCCACAGTCTCTGCTAAATCGATACAAGGAATGGCAAATCAAACTGACCTGCAAAGTGCTGCTCAGTACCCAAAACTCCTTCACACAACGTTGAATCTCTCCAGAAGTCTCTCCCTCTCTCTCTCTCAGAATGCGTAGTTCAAAAATGGCACCAACAATAAAAGGCAGGAAGCGGTCACCTTTAAATAGCGCTCCCCCTTTCCCTTCATGACTGCAGAACGCTCCCCTCAACCTGTCGTTGCTAGCGTCAGGCGGTAAGGCAGGGGGTGCCACTCAATATCTGCTCCGGGGCGATACCGGGGCGTTGCGCACTCGAGTGACGTCATGATCGGCCGGCGCAGGAGATCGTGGCGGTAGTGTTTAGCGCTGCTGCAAAATGTCTAGTTAATTTCGCGAGCGGCGCAAACTTCGCCGCGCCTGGGCGCTAGATGCTTTGCGCCCCATTAACGCCCTCTTAAGGCGCTAACGGGAGGCGCAACCAACTGAATTTTTCCCCCTATGACTCTATGTCTAAAAATGTTAAAAAGACAAATCTAAAGGCACTGTATCTGAATGCATGAAGCATTCGTAATAAGGTAGATGAATTAACTGCGCAAATAGATGTAAACGGATACGATATAATTGCGATTGCGGAGACATGGCTGCAGGATGACCAAGGATGGGAGCTGAATATCCAAGGATATTCGATATTTAGGAAGGACAGGCAAAAAGGAAAAGGAGGTGGGGTGGCATTGTTAGTAAAGGATGAAATCAGAGCAATAGTGAGAAAGGATATTGGCTCAGAAAATATAGATGTAGAATCAGTCTGGGTGGAGCTAAGAAGCACCAAGGGGCAGAAAACATCGGTGGGAGTTATCTATAGGCCATAGTAGTGGTAATGTAGGGGATGGCATCAAACAGGAAATTAGAGATGCATGTAACAAGGGTACTACAGTAATCATGAGTGACTTTAATCTACATATAGACTGGCCAAACCAAATTAGCAATAATATTGTGCAGGATGAATTCTTGGAGTGTGTACGAGTTGGTTTTTTAGAGCAGTACATTGAGGAGCCAACTAGGGAACAGGCTATCCTAGTTTGGGTATTGTGCAATGAGAAAGGGTTAATTAATAATCTTGTTGTGCGGGGTCCTTTAGGGAAGAGTGACCATAACATGATAGAATTCTTCATTAAGATGGAAAGTGAAGAAGTCCAATCCGAAACTAGGGTCCTAAATCTAAACAAAGGAAACTACGAAGGTATGAGCAGTGAGTTGGCTGTGATAGATTGGGGAGCTTCATTAAAAGGCATGACGGTGGATAGGCAATGGCTAACATTTAAGGAACGAATGCATGAATTGCATCAGTTATACATTCCTTTCTGGCGCAAAAACACAAAAGGAAAAGCGGCCCAACCATGGCTAACAAAAGAAATTAAGAATAGTATTAGATCAAAAGAGGAGTCATATAAAGTTGCCAGAAAAAGTAGCAAGCCTGAGGATTGGGAGCAGTTTAGAGTTCAGCAAAAAAGGACCAAGAGACTGATTAAGAAGAGAAAAAATAGAGTATGAGAGTAAACTTGCAAGGAACATAAAAGCGGATTGTAAAAGCTTCTACAAGTATGTAAAAAGAAAAAGATTAGTGAAGACAATTGTAGGTCCCTTACAGTCAGAAACGGGAGAATTTATAATGGGGAACAAGGAAATGGCAGAGCAATTAAACAAATAGTTTGGTTCTGTCTTCACGGAAGAGGACACAAATAACTTCCCAGAAATGCTAGGGAACCAAGGGTCTAGTGAGAAGGAGGAATTAAAGGAAATTAGTATTAGTAAAAAAATAGTGCTGGAGAAATTAATGGGACTGAAAGCCGATAAATCCCCAGGGCCTGATAATCTGCATCCCAGAGTACTAAAAGAGGTAGCCATGGAAATAGTGGATGCATTGGTTGTCATCTTCCAAAATTCTATAAATTATGGAACAGTTCCTGTAGATTGGAGGGTGGCAAATATAACCCCACTATTTAAAAAAGGAGGGAGAGAGAAAACAGGGAACTACAGACCAGTTAGCCTAACATCAGTAGCAGGGAAAATACTAGAGTCTATTATAAAGGATGTGATAACGGGACACTTAGAAAATATCAACGGGATTAGACAAAGTCAACATGGATTTATGAAAGGGAAATTGTGTTTGACAAACCTACTGGAGATTTTTGAGGATGTAACTGGTAGAATAGATAAGGGAGAACCAGTGGATGTAGTGTATTTGGATTTTCAGAAGGCCTTTGATAAAGTCCCACATAAGAGGTTAGTGTGCAAAATTAAAGCACATGGGATTGGGGGTAACATACTGGCATGGATTGAAGATTGGTTAACAGACAGGAAACAGAGAGTAGGAATAAATGGGTCTTTTTCGAGGTGGCAGGCGGTGACTAGTGGGGTACCGCAGGGATCAGTGCTTGGGCCCCAGCTATTCACAATATATATCAATGATTTGGATGAGGGAACCAAATGTAATATTTCCAAGTTTGATGACGACACGAAACTAGGTGGGATTGTGAGTTGTGAGGAGGATGCAAAGAGGCTTCAAGGCAATTTAGACAAGTTGAGTGAGTGGGCAAATACATGGCAGATGCAGTATAACGTGGATAAATGTGAAGTTATCCACTTCGGTAGGAAAAACAGAAAGGCAGAGTATTATTTAAATGGTGATAGATTGGGAAATGTTGATGTACAGAGCGACCTGGGTGTCCTTGTACACCAGTCACTGAAAGCAAACATGCAGGTGCAGCAAGTAGTTAGGAAGGCAAATGGTATGTTGGCCTTTATTGCAAGAGGATTTGAGTACAGGAGCAAGGATGTCTTACTACAGTTATACAGGGCCTTGGTGAGACCACACCTGGAGTACTGTGTGCAGTTTTGGTCTCCTTACCTAAGAAAGGATATACTTGCCATAGAGGGCATGCAGCGAAGGTTCACCAGACTGATTCCTGGGATGGCAGGACTGTCGTATGAGGGGAGATTGGGTCAACTAGGCCTGTATTCACTAGAGTTTAGAAGAATGAGAGGGGATCTCATTGAAACGTATAAAATTCTGACAGGGCTAGACAGACTGGATGTAGAGAGAATGTTTCCCCTGGCTGGGGGGTCTAGAACGAGGGGTCGCAGTCTCAGGATACGGGGTAGGACATTTAGGACTGAGATGAGGAGAAATTTCTTCACTCAGGGTGGTGAACCTGTGGAATTCTCTACCACAGAAGGCTGTGGAGACCAAGTCACTGAAGATATTTAAGTAGGAGATAGATAGATTTCTAGACACAAAAGGAATCAAGGGGTATGGGGAGAGAGCAGGGAATATGGTATTGAGATAGAGGATCAGCCATGATCACATTGAATGGCGAAGCAGGCTCGAAGGGCCGAATGGCCTACTCCTGCTCCTATTTTTCTATGTTTCTATACCAACTTACATTGCAACTCCACCCATCCCTCTCTATCTACATTATCACATCCCCATCTTACTAGCCACCCTTCACACTCACCCTAATCCTAATGCAATCATACCAACGAAGAATACATAAGGGTAGCCACTTGGATCTTTTATGCAATGTTCATGTAAAGTCATAGGGGGAAAAATTCAGTTGGTTGCGCCTCCCGTTAGCGCCTTAAGAGGGCGTTAATGGGGCGCAAAGCATCTAGCGCCCAGGCGCGGCGATGTTTGCGCCGCTCGCGAAATTAACTAGACATTTTGCGGCGGCACTAAACACTACCGCCACGATCTCCTGCGCCGGCAGATCGTGACGTCAGTCGAGTGCACAACGCCCCGGTATCGTCCCGGAGCAGATATTGCGTGGCGCCCCCAGCCTTACCGCCTGACGCTAGCAACGACAGGTTGAGGGGAGCGTTTTGCAGTCATGAAGGGACTGGGGGAGCGCTATTTAAAGGCGACCGCTTCCTGCCTTTTAAGGTTGGTGCCATTTTTGAACCACGCATTCTGAGAGAGAGAGAGAGAGACTTCTGGAGAGATTCAACTCTGTTTGAAGGAGTTTTTGGTACTGAGCAGCACTTTGCAGGTTAATTTTGATTTGCCATTCCTTGTATCGATTTACAAGAGACTGTGGGGGCTGCACTCTAAGTTCTTTCCCTGGTACTCTCCATTGTTCTTTCCAGCAGATTTGATGTGCAGGTCTCTCCAGGCCGGGATTCAAGGCTGCAATGAGCAGGATGTGGATGGAAAGCACGATCATACATCCCCTTTAAGAACTGGCCCGTGCCATTGTGTCTGTGTTCCGTTGCTGACTGACATCACATGAGCTTCGCCAGCGCTCTGAGGTAGCGCCTCGCTCCTCGGCCTTTGCGCCTTAAGACAGGTGTGAAGCGACTGATTTAGCGCTCCAATCACCTGCAGGGGCGATAAAAGTCAAGTTTGCAGTCGGTGGCGATACTATGCGCCAGGCGCTAATCTTTGCGCCCGGCCGATATTTGCACCCCAAATGGGGCGATACTGAATTTCTCCCCCATAGAGTCGTAGAGTCATAACGGCAGAGAAGGAGGCCATTCGGCCCATCGAGTCCGTGCCGGCTCTCTGTAGAGCACTCCAGTCAGTCCCATTCCCCCGCTCTATCCCCGTAGCCCTGCAAGTTTATTTCCCTCAAGTGCCTATCCAGTCTCCCCTTGAAAACATTGCGTGTCTCCGCTTCCACCACTTCCGTCGGCAGCGAATTCCAGGTCATCACCACTCGCTGCGTAAAAAGGTTTTTCCTCACATCCCCCCTGTATCTCTTGCCCAAAACCTTAAATCTGTGTCCCGTAGTCCTTGTACCATCAACTAGTGGGAACAGCCTTTCCCCATCTAGCCTATCCAAACCCGTCATAATCTTGTACACCTCTATCAAATCACCCCTCAACCTCCTTTGCTCTAATGAAAACAAATCCAGTTTCTCCAACCTGTCCTTGTAGCTAAGATCCCCCATCCCCAGAACCATTCTGGTAAATCTCCTCTGCACCCTCTCAAGGGCCTTCACATCCTTCCTATAGTGTGGTGATCAGAACTGGATGCAATACTTCAGTTGTGGCCTAACCAGCGCTTTATAAAGGTTCAGCATAACTTCTCTACTTTTGTACTCAATACCTCTATTTATGAAGCTCAAGATCCCATATGCTTTGCTACCCACTCTCTCAATATGTCCTGCCACCTTCAGGGACCTATGCACATTAACTCCCAGATCCCTCTGTCCCTGCACACTCTTTAAAACTGTGCCATTAAGTGTATATTGCCTCTCCCTATTCCTTCTGCCAAAATGTATCACCTCACACTTCTCTGTATTAAATTCCATCTGCCACTTGTCTGCCCATTCTGCTAGCCTTTCTATGTCCTGTTGCAGTCGATTGGTATCATCCTCACTGTTTGCCACACCCCCAAGTTTGGTGTCATTGGCAAATTTAGAAATTCTACTCTGTATTCCAATATCCAGGTCATTTATATATATCAAAAAAAGCAGTGGCCCCAGCACTGACCCTTGGGGAACACCACTGTCTACCATCCTCCAGTCTGAAAAATAGCCATTTACCACAACTCACTGTTTTCTGTCCTTAAGCCAATTCCTTATCCAAGCTGCCACTGACCCACCTATTCCATGAGCCTCAATTTTGTTAACCAGCCTTCTATGTGGTACTTTGTCAAATGCCTTCCGAAAATCCATGTAGACAAAATCCATTGCATTCCCTTCATCAATCCTTTCTGTTACTTCATCAAAAAATTAAATTAGATTAGTCAAATACGATCTGCCTTTTACAAACCCGTGTTGGCTCTCCTTAATTAGCTTAAACCTTTCCAAATGCCCATTAATTTTTTCTTTGATTATTGTTTCTAAAACTTTACCCGCCACTGATGTTAAACTGACCGGCCTGTAGTTACTAGGATTGTCCTTACACCCTTTCTTGAACAATGGTGTCACATTTGCCACTTTCCAATCCTCAGGCACCTCCCCCGCATCTAGAGAAGATTGGAAAATTATGGTAAACCCTTCCACTATCTCCTCCCCCAATTCCCTTCAGCAACTTGGGATGCAAGCCATCTGGACCAGACGACTTGTCCACTCTAAGCATACCCAGCCTTTCTAGTACATCCTGTCTATCAATTTTCACCCCTTCCATTGCTTCTACCTTTTCCACATCTACCGATATTTTGTCAGCATCCACCTGCTTAGTAAACACCGATACAAAGTACTCATTGAATATTCTAGCCTTGCCCTGCGCATCTAAGCATATATTACCTTTTTTGTCTCTAATAGGCCCCACCCCGCCTCTTACTACCCGCTTACTGTTTACATGCCGGTAGAAGATTTTTGGGTTCCCTTTTATGTTAACTGCCATTCTACTCTCATATTCTCTCTTTGCCAATCTTATTTTCATCTTCACATCCCCTCTCAACTTATTGTAATGGGTCTGGTTCTCCCTTGAAGAATTTACCTGACATGCATCATACACCCTCTTTTTTTGTTTCATCATCTTCTCTATCTCCCTCGTCATCCAAGGGACCCTTGCTTTGGTTCCCTTACCCTTCTCTCTTGTTGGAAGGTACCTAGCCTGTACTTGGAACATCTCCTCCTTAAAGATCACCCATTGTTCCGTTACAGCTTTTCCTGTCAGTCTTTGGTTCCATTTTACCCTGGCTAGATCCTTTCACATCCCATTGAAGTTAGCCCTATTCCAGTTTAGAAGTTCCACTCTAGATTGTTCCTTGCTCCTCTCCATTTCTAATCTAAATCTTATGATACGATGATCACTCGTACCCAAGTTTCTGTTAACGTGGTGTCAAACATTCAAACCCTTATTTTCAACACTTTGCATTCTTGGACAGATCTGTGTGCACCTTTGGAAGTGGCTTAGTTAGTTGCAGTGACCGGTGAGACATAACAGTACCCCCCTCAATGGTCATGAGTGTGAAAGGAATGGTTTGGGCATTGTAGGGATACTTTATGGTGTTGGTGTGGGGTGTTGGCAACCTGGTGCATCATGTGGCAGCCAGGGTGTGCAGCGTCAAGTGAAGTAAATCTGGCCATGGTGAGGCTATCCCTGGCCTCTCGGGCAGCAATATGGTTGGGTGCTGATCCCCTCTGTCCTTACATTACTAAGTACCAGCCCTAACTTTCTGTGGCGAGTTTACTGGGTACTTACGCGCAAATGCCGCAATTTCCTGAAACTCACGGGGAGGTTGAGGGTGAGCTGCCATTTTCATGAGGCTAATGGCGGAGGGGCGCAAATCGTCCGCCAACTTGTGGCCATTCGCAACTGACGGAGTTGCTGGACGATTTACATATTAATAACGGCGCGCACATCAACCTCGCCATTATTTTCCCAACAAACTCCGGCCCTATACTATAGATGGCAATCAATGCACATTGTTAGATTCAATGCAATCAAAATCCAATAGAATTCTAGTGCTTAGGGTGCAAATGGTAATATCCTATTCTAAGTCAGGACTTTTCTTTCGCTATTGATTTGTTCCGGGGATATGGGTGGTGTCAGCAAGGCTGTATTCGTGGCCTATCCTGAGCTCCTCTCAGAAGACCGCTTTGACTTGCTGAAGGCTCCGTGGTGATGGTGCTCTCGTGATGACATTCAGTAATGTTTATGATCATGTACTGGTTCAGGCAGAATACTCTCTGCAGGTAGCCCATGCCTGATGCCGACACCATGTGCAGAAAATGGAAACGGCTTCCTCTCTCAGAAACTGGCATCTGTCACAGAGCACAAAAAATAATAGATTATAAATTGGGTAGCTTCCTTCCACAAAAACCTTCAGAAATAAGTTGCTTATACGTGTTTCATTTATGTAAAATTCTAACACAGTTTTACAATAATTTAGCATGTTGTGTGAGGAAGGAATTCCTTTTCTACAGTGAGAAATGCAAATCGGTGTGTACATTCTGGAGGATTTACTATTCTGAGTTGGCAGCTGCCTTGTTTCTTTTGGAAAGCAGGTTACTGTGTGGAATCAGAATTCATTTTCTGTTGTTTGATTTGTGTGGTGTGGCAGAATGGTGGTTATAACACTGGCCTAGCAATCCAGAGTTGATGAGTTCAAACCCCATCATGGCAAGTGGACCGCCCAGTTCCTCCCCGGAAATGGGGACCAACATCGCCCCCTATGTCTTTATGCAGTGCAGGGCCGGGGTTACATCACCACAGATGTTTCCCTCCCCACCCCTGGAAAGAACGTGCCACTACAAACAGATTTGAAGTGAAACGAGCTCCACTGTGAATGAGCAATAAATGCCAGCCTTGCCAGCGATGCCCCCATCTCCAGAACAAATATCGTCTGTGTGTTGTAAACAAACTTTGTTACAAACACTGGTCGATTTCCCATGGCATTCCACACAGAGAATCAAGACCAAGTGTAGTCTTAGTGATGTGGGGTTACAGCACGGGTGATAATTGAGCCAGGTTGAACTGTTACGTAGCGGACCAAAGGAGGGGAAGATAGTGAGTTGGGGTGGGAGGAGGTAGAGCAGGATGGAAGGTGGTAGAGTGGAGTTAAAAAAATTCTCATCTCCTCCTCCCCTTGACAGGGTAGATGCTGAGAGGTTGTTTCCCCTGGCTGGAGTGTCTAGAACTAGGGGGCATAGTCTCAGGATAAGGGGTAGGCATTTAAGACCGAGATGAGGAGGAATTTCTTCACTCAGAGGGTTGTGAATCTTTGGAATTCTCTGCCCCAGAGGTCTGTGGATGCTGAGTCTTTGAGTATATTCAAGGCTGAGATAGATAGATTTTTGGACTCTAGGGGAATCAAGGGATATGGAGGTCAGGTGGGAAAGTGGAGTTGAGGTCGATGATCAGCCATGATCTTATTGAATGGCGGAACAGGCTCGAGGGGCCGAATGGCCGACTCCTGCTCCTATTTCTTATGTTCTTATCCATGCCTTTGTTACCTCTAGACTTGACTATTTCAACGCACTCCTGGTTGGCCTCCCATCTTCCACCCTCCATAAACCTAACTCATCCAAAACTCTGCTGCCCGTATCCTAACTCGCACTGAGTCCTGTTCACCGATCTCCCCTGTGCTCGCTGGCCTACACTGGCTCCTGGTTAAGCAATGCCTCGATTTTAAAATTCTCATCCTTGTTTTCAAATCCCTCCATGGCCTCGCCGCTCCCTATCTCTGTAACCTCCTCCAGCCTTACAACCCTCCAAATCTCTGTGCACCTATAATTCTGGCCTCTTGCACTTCCCCAATTTTAATCGCTCCACCATCGGCGGCCGTGCCCTCAGCTGCCTGGTCCCTAAGCTCTGGAATTCCCTCCCTAAACCTCTCCGACCCACTACCTCTCTCTCCTCCTTTAAGATTCTTCTTAAAACCAACCTCTTTAACCAAGCTTTTGGTCATCTGCCTCAATATCTCCTTAAGTGGCTCGGTGTCAAATTTTGTTTGATAACGCTACTGTGAAGCACCTTGGGACGTTTTGCTACATTAAAGGCGCTATATAAATGTAAGTTGTTGTTGGGTTGGGGGGCGGAGAGGGGGGAGCTTCAGAGAGTAGGGCTGAGACAACTGAAGGCAATGCCACCCATCGTGAAGGTGGAAAAGAGGAAGAGGACAGAGGGTGGGAAAGACCATTAGATGGATCTCTATTTGAGAATGAAGATTTAGAATCCAAAATCTGCACGTGACCTCTGCCAGGATCGTGACATCCACTGCAGTGCCTCTACCCCCAACCTGGCTGTGATCAGCTAACTTGGAGCAGGCCAGGGATTGGACCTGGGACCTTTCTTACTGCTCCGCAGCGTTCAACTCTGGGTTGTCTGTTTCCCAGCTGAGCCATTTGGGGAACATTTAATTTTAAATATTATTGCAGGGACTTCTTGGAAATGTAATATTTAGTTATCTTGTGAGGTCTGCTGCTTTTCTTGCTTAATCCAGAACAAAATGTTTTCTCTGTGTACACAGAATGTTAGCAAGTGTTAATCTTTCCTATATTTGTATCTGAGAGGCCTTGATAATCAGTGCAGTGCTGCACACCATTTGTGTCATTTCTTTCGACATTTAATGACTCTGATTCAGCAACTTTGTGAAATACCAGACTTTGTGTGTGGCTGCATTATCAAATCCTTGTACAGTAGACCCTGCTAGAACATCCTTGATGTTTTGTGACCTTGAATATAATGCACGCTGCTCGTGGCTCTTTTTTTTTTTCGCTTATGGGATGTGGTCGTCACTGGCAAGGCCAGCATTTATTGCCCATCCCTAGTTGCCCTTGAGAAGGTGGTGGTGAGCCGCCTTCTTGAACCGCTGCAGTCCGTGTGGTGAAGGTGCTCCCACAGCGCTGTTAGGGAGGGAGTTCCAGGATTTTGACCCAGCGGCGATGAAGGATTGGCCGATATATTCCTAAGTCAGGATGGTGTGTGACTTGGAGGGGGAACTTGGTGGTGTTGGTGTTCCCATGCGCCTGCTGCCATTGTCCTTCTAGGTGGAAGAGATTGCGGGCTTGGGAGGTGCTGTCGAAGAAGCCTTGGCGAGTTGCTGCAGTGCATCTTGTAGATGGTGCACACTGCAGCCACGGTGCGCCGGTGGTGGAGGGAGTGAATGTTTAAGGTGGTAGATGGGGTGCCAATCAAACGGGCTGCTTTGTCCTGGATGGTGTCGAGCTTTTTGAGTGTTGTTGGAGCTGCACTCATCCAGGCAAGTGGAGAATATTCCATCACACTCCTGACTTGTGCCTTGTAGATGGTGGAAAGGCTTTGGGGAGTCAGGAGGCGAGTCACTCGCCCCAGAATACCCAGCCTCTGACCGGCTCTTGTTGCCACAGTATTTATGTGGCTGGTCCAGTTAAGTTTCTGGTCAATGGTGACCCCCAGGATGTTGATGGTGGGGGATTCGGCGATGGTAATGCCGTTGAATGTCATAGGGCGGTGTTTAGACTCTCGCTTGTTGGAGATAGTCATTGCCTGGCACTTCTGTGGCGCGAATGTTACATAGAAACATAGAAACATAGAAAATAGGTACAGGAGTAGACCATTCGGTCCTTCGAGCCTGCACCGCCATTCAATGCGTTCATGGCTGAACATGCTACCTCAGTACCCCATTCCTGCTTTCTCGCCATACCCCTTGATCCCCTTAGTTGTGAGTGTTATATCTAACTCCCTTTTGAATATATTTAGCGAACTGGCCTCAACAACCTTCTGTGGAAGAGAATTCCATAGATTCACCACTCTCTGGGTGAAGAAGTTCCTCCTCAGCTCAGTCCTAAATGGCTTCCCCTTAATCCTTAGACTGTGACCCCTGGTTCTAGTTTTCCCTACCATTGGGAACATTCTGCCCGCATCTAATTTGTCTAAACCAGTCAGGATTTTAAATGTCTCTATAAGATCCCCCCTCATTCTTCTGAACTCCAGAGGATACAAGTTCAGTTGACCCAATCTTTCTTGATATGTCAGTCCGGCCATCCCAGGAATCAATCTAGTGAACCTTCGCTGCACTCCCTCAATAGCAAGAATGTCCTTCCTTAAGTTAGGAGACCAAAACTGCGCACAATACTCCAGGTGTGGCCTCACCAAGGCCCTGTACAACTGTAGCATCACCTCCCTACTCCTGTACTCAAATCCCCTTGCTATGAAGGCCATCATTCCGTTTGCTTTCTTGACTGCCTGCTGCACTTGGCTTCCCACCTTCAGTGACTGATGTACCATGACGCCCAGGTCTCGTTGCACGTCCCCTTTCCCTAATCTGCCACCATTCAGGTAATAGTCCTGCCACTTATCAGCCCAAGCCTGTCACTAGCAGAGAACCAAATAAAACACTCTTACTGCGTGGCTCCGAAAGACGATTACCGAGAACCCCTGCTGCAGTCAAGCATTTCTCTGTCTGCTCACTATTTTTATCTTGAATGCCGTGCAGCATTTTGAATATTCGTGTCAGTTTTAAGCGCGTTACTGCATGGCCACCTTGTCTAAAGCTAAATGAACGTGTAGTTTCTCTCATACAAAAGTACTGCGGATGCTGGAAATCTGAAAAAAAACAGAAAGAGCTGGAAACACTCAGCCGGTCAGGCAGCATCTGTGGAGAGGTCATCGACCTGAAACGTTAACTCTGTTTCTCTCTCCACAGATGCTGCCTGACCTGCTGAGTATTTCCAGTATGCTCTGTTTTTAGTGTAGTTTCTTTCATCTGGCTCCTCCGACACACACACAGTTGGGAGAGAGACCTCAGAAACTCGCTGCACAGAGCCACCTACTTGCTGCAACTGTTTGCTTCCATTGTAAATGTTCACATTGGCAGTTTCAATGGTAAATGTTCATAAGCGTGGCCAATAATCGTGACAACAGGAAGTGCACACAGACACGAGACTCGCCCTTCCTGTTTCACCAGCCATGTGACTATGGTATGTTTCCATAAACGGTCCCTGTGTGACTGTGGAATATAACAGTCATTAGAGCAGCCTGATGGGCACGCAGCAACACAGTGAAAGTATAAAAGTACCATTCCCGCGATATATTCTGACAGACCTCAACTAGCTTAGAGCAAGTTTCTCAGGGTTCAAGGTTGTTCTGAGAAATTGCTTAAGCTGTGTCTCACAGTTCATGGCATCATTTGAGCACCTTAAGTGTGTTAGAGCCTTGTTGTGTCTGCGTGCTTCTCGCTGCAGTGAAATTGTGCAACGTGAAATGGGTTTCTGCTTTATTCCGGCCTCCCATGCTATGTGGGAACTGTCCAAAGGTATTTTCAGTGTTGCTAGTACTTGTCATTGATTCATTGATGTTCTATTGTCTCCTTATGTGCACGGTTTGTGGAATTTGGTGGGAGGGAGAGAGCAAGATTATTTTTTTCTCTCTCTCCTGGCTATCCTTCTCAATTGTGCACGTCAAAACAATAGTGCAAAATCCATAAATCACGAGTGAAATAGTGAGTGCTGGCATCACTACACTCGAGTCTTTGGGGGAAAAATTCAGTTGGTTGCGCCTCCCGTTAGCGCCTTAAGAGGGCGCTAATGGGGCGCAAATCATCTAGCGCCCAGGCGCGGCGATGTTTGCGCCGCTCGCGAAATTAACTAGACATTTTGCGGCGGCGCTAAACACTACCGCCACGATCTCCTGCGCCGGCAGATCGTGACGTCAGTCGAGTGCGCAATGCCCCGGTATCGCCCCGGAGCGGATATTGAGTGGCGCCCCCTGCCTTACTGCCTGGTGCTAGCAACGACAGGTTGAGGGGAGCGTTTTGCAGTCATGAAGGGACTGGGGGAGCGCTATTTAAAGGCGACCGCTTCCTGCCTTTTATTGTTGGTGCCATTTTTGAACCACGCATTCTGAGAGAGAGAGAGAGAGAGACTTCTGGAGAGATTCAACGCTGTGTGAAGGAGTTTTGGGTACTGAGCAGCACTTTGCAGGTTCACTTTGATTTGCCCTTCCTTGTATCGATTTAGAAGAGACTGTGGGGGCTGCACTCTGAGCTCTTTGCCTGGTACTCTCCATTGTTCTTTCCAGCAGATTTGATGTGCAGGTCTCTCCAGGCAGAGATTCAAGGCTGCAATGAGCAGGATGTGGATTGAAAGCTAGATTAACCCTCCCCTTAAAGAATTGGCCCGGGGCCATTGTGTCTGTGTTCCATTGCTGACTGACATCACTTGAGCTTCGCCAGCGCTCTGAGGTAGCACCTCGCTCCTCGGCCTTTGCACCTTAAGACAGGTGTGAAGCGCCTGATTTAGCGCTCCAATCACCTCCAGGGGCGATAAAAGTCAAGTTTGCAGTCGGTGGCGATAATTAGCGCCAGGCGCTAATCTTTGCGCCCGGCCGATACTTGCACCCCAAATGGGGCGATACTGAATTTCTCCCCCTTTACCTTTCTGCTAGGTTTCAGTGGTCCTGCTGAGTTCAGCTCGATTTATATTACCTTCCGATTGTAGATGAGCATCCCTGTGAGATGAGCTAATAATTTCAACAGTTATGGATTCAACCCCACTCCAGAGACTTGAGCACAAAATCTACAATGACACTTCAGTGCAGTACTGAGGAGGTGCTGCATTGTCGGAGGTGCTGTCTTTCGGTTGTGGCATTAAACTGAAGTCCCATCTGCTTGTTCAGGCGGAGTTGAACAATCCCATGACACTATTTGAAGAGCAGGGAGTTCTGGTGTCCTGGCCAGCATTTATCCCTGAACCAACACCACCAAAACGTGACCATTTATCCCATTTCTTGCTTGCAGGACCTTGTGTGCAAGTTGGCTGACCTGTTTACCTACAGAACAGCAATAACACTTTTGGAACTCTCCAACTCTTTTTCTTCATCTATTAAAACCTTCACAAGACATCCCTTTGACCAAGCTTTTGTTTATCTCTCTGAATTTCTCCCCTCTTGTTCTCCATTGGTGAAGTGCCTCAGTGTGTCTTCCTTACGTTAAAGAAGTTATGTAAATAAAAGTTGTTGTTGTTATTATTGTTGTCTACACTTCAAAAGTAATGTAATGGCTGTGAAGCACTTTGGGACGTCTGAAGGTGTAAAAGGCTGGGTGTAAATGTCCATTTGTTGGTTCTTTATTGACCTTAAGTAAAGCAATGGGATTTCTTTGGTATGGGCTCTCCTGGATTGGTTCCAGTAATGACTCCTCCAGAATGAAGTGTTGAGAGTTTTTTGCTGCAAGTTATCAAAATAATATTTTTGTTCCAATGGCTTAGAAATTGCCGGATAGAAATAATTGATTTTCCATTTTCTCCAAATGAATGTCCAGGGACCTTGGGACATCGTTAACAAACCTACAGGTGCTCTGGATGGCTCGCTGTGGACTGACGGACTTGGATGGCATTCCTTCTTTCTGTTCCTTAAAGGTGACTGATTAGTGAAGTCAGTAATGACGCAGTGCCGTATGAAGTTATGAGATTATAACTGGTCAGGTCCACAAATTATTTAAATCTATTATAAAGGCAAGAGAACTAAGGGGTACAGAGTAATGGGGATAGGCTGGTTACCTTGGGAGTATTAACTCTTGAAAAGATAATACTGAGGGATGATTTGATATTTAAGATTATGCAGCAGCTCACCGTGCTTAATTCGAGAGCACCTCGCAGTCCCGCGGCATCCACTGCCATGGAGGGACAGGACAAGTTCCTGTCAGCAAATAGGATTCAGGGTTATTAGATTTAGAAATAACAACAGAAAACGCTGGAGAAACTCAGCAGGCCAGGCAGCATCCGTGGAGAGAGAAACAGAGTTAACGTTTCAGGAAAGGTTTCTCTCTCCACGGATGCTGCCTGGCCTGCTGAGTTTTTCCAGCGTTTTCTGTTGTTATTTCGGATTTCCAGCATCCGCAGTATTTTGCTATTGTATTAGATTTAGAGTCGTTTACAGCACAGTCGTGAATGGTGGTGGACCATTTAAACAACTAACAGGAGGAGGAGGCTCCATGAATATCCCCATCCTCAATGATGGTGGAGCCCAGCACGTGAGTGCAAAAGACAAGGCTGAAGCGTTTGCAACCATCTTCAGCCAGAAGTGCCGAGTGGATGATCCATATCAGCCTACTCCTGAGGTCCCCACCATCACAGAAGCCAGTCTTCAGCCAATTCGATTCACTCCACGTGATATCAAGAAACTGCTGAGCGCACTGGATACAGCAAAAGCTTTGGGACCCGACAACATCCCGGCTATCATGCTGAAGACTTCTGCTCCAGAACTAGCCGCGCCTCTAGCCAAGCTGTTCCAGTACATCTACAACGCTGGCATCTATCCGACAATGTGTATGTCCTGTCCACAAAAAGCAGAACAAATCCAATCCAGCCAATTACTGCCCCATCAGTCTACTCTCAATCATCAGCAAAGTGATGGAAGGTGTCATTGACAGTGCTATCAAGTGGCACTTAATCACCAATAACCTGCTCACGGATGCCCAGTTTGGGTTCTGCCAGGACCACTCGGCTCCCGACCTCATTACAGCCCTGGTCCAAACATGGACAAAGGAGCTGAATTCCAGAGGTGAGGTGAGAGTGACTGCCCTTGACATCAAGGCAGCATTTGACCGAGTGTGGCATCAAGGAGCCCTAGTAAAACTGAAGTCAATGGGAATCGGGGGGAAAACGCTCCACTGGCTGGAGTCATACCTAGCACAAAGGAAGATAGTTGTGGTGGTTGGAGGTCAATCATCTCAGCCCCAGGACATCGCTGCAGGAGTTCCTCAGGGCAATGTCCTAGGCACAACCATCTTCAGCTGCTTCATCAATGACCTTCCCTCCAACATAAGGTAAGAAATGGGGATGTTCGCTGATGACTGCACATTGTTCAGCGCCATTCACAATTCCTCAGATAATGAAGTAGTCCATGCCCACATGCAACAAGACCTGGACAACGTTCAGGCTTGGGCTGATAAGTGGCAGGTAACATTCGCGCCACAGAAGTGCCAGGCAATGACTATTTCCAACAAGCGAGAGTCTAACCACCGCCCCTTGACATTCAACGGTATTACCATCGCCGAAACCCCAACCATCAACATCCTGGGGGTCACCATTGACCAGAAACTTAACTGGACAAGCCACATAAATACTGTGGCAACATGAGCAGATCAGAGGCTAGGTATTCTGTGGCGACTGTCTCACCTCCTGACTCCCCAAAGCCTTTCCACCATCTACAAACCACAAGTAAGGAGTGTGATGGAATACTCTCCACTTGCCTGGATGAGTGCAGCTCCAACAACACTCAAGAAGCTCAACGCCATCCAGGACAAAGCAGCCCGCTTGATCGGCACCCCATCCACCACCTTAAACATTCACTCCCTCCTCCACCGGCGTACGGTGGCTGCAGTGTGTACCATATACAAGATGCACTGCAGCAACTCGCCAAGGCTTCTTCGGCAGCACCTCCCAAACCCGCGACCTCTTCCACCTAGAAGGACAAGGGCAGCCGGCGCATGGGAACACCACTACCTCCAAGTTCCCCTCCAAGTCACACACCATCCTGACTTAGATGTATATCGCCGTTCCTTCATCGTCGCTGGGTCAAAATCCTGGAATTCCCTCCCTAACAGCACTGTAGGAGCTCCTTCACCACACAGACTGCAGCAGTTCAAGAAGGCGGCTCACTATCACCTTCTCAAGGGCAATTAGGGATGAGCAATAAATGCTGGCCTTGCCAGCGACGCCCACATCCCATGAATGAATTTTAAAAAAGAGGCCAATTATCCCATTGAGTCTTGCCAGCTCTTTGCTAGAACAATCCAAAACTAATCCCACTGCCCCGCTCTCTCCCCATAGCCCTGTATCAATCCCAAACTAATCCCACTGCCCCGCTCTCTCCCCATAGCCCTATATCAAACGCAAACTAATCCCACTGCCCCGCTCTCTCCCCATAGCCCTGTATCAGTCCCAAACTAATCCCACTGCCCCGCTCTCTCCCCATAGCCCTGTATCAATCCCAAACTAATCCCACTGCCCCGCTCTCTCCCCATAGCCCTGTATCATTCACAAACTAATCCCACTGCCCCGCTCTCTCCCCATAGCCCTGTATCAATCCCAAACTAATCCCACTGCCCCGCTCTCTCCCCATAGCCCTGTATCATTCACAAACTAATCCCACTGCCCCGCTCTCTCCCTGTAGCCCTGTATCAATCCCAAACTAATCCCACTGCCCCGCTCTCTCCCTGTAGCCCTGTATCAATCCCAAACTAATCCCACTGCCCCGCTCTCTCCCCATAGCCCTGTATCAATCCCAAACTAATCCCACTGCCCCAATCTCTCCCCTTAGCCCTGTATCAATCCCAAACTAATCCCACTGCCCCAATCTCTCCCCATAGCCCTGTATCAATCCCAAACTAATCCCACTGCCCCGCTCTCTCCCCATAGCCCTGTAAAACTAATCCCACTGCCCCGCTCTCTCCCCATAGCCCTGTATCATTCACAAACTAATCCCACTGCCCCGCTCTCTCCCCATAGTCCTGTATCAATCCCAAACTAAGCCCACTGCCCCACTCTCTCCCTGTAGCCCTGTATCTTCCTCTTCAAATATTTATCCCGTTTTCAATTAAAAGATGCAGTCGTCATTTGCCCCAATTGCTGCCTGTGGCAAAGCATTCCATGCTGCAACAACCCTCTGTGAAAAAAAATTCTTAACCTTTTTCCTCACTCTCTTAGTGAGAATTTTAAATTCATAACCCTTTGTCACTGACTCTCCATCCAAAGGATATAAACTTTCCCTATTCACTGCATGTAAGGAGTCAGCTAGCTGTGTATACCCGGGGTCGGGGGTGATCAGACACCCAGCAGGCTGTGTCGCATTGTTACTGGCACACGGGAAGTTGTTGAGGCCACTTTTTTAAGTTTGCGATTTCTTTTTGTGAATTTTTAAAGTCTTTGTGATAAAAGTATATGGTGGAGTGGGGGGGGGGGGAACAAAACTGGCACAGATTCAACTGTCATACTTGGACAACAGCAACAGGAATTGTTATTCCAGATATACAGTCACACACTAAAACAGCAGAAAAATACTGCGGATGCTGGAAATCTGAAATAAAAGCATGAAATGCTGGAAATACTCAGCAGATCAGGCAGCATCTGCGGAGAGAGAAACAGAGTTAACATTTCAGATCGATGAAGTGTATATAGTAATAATTCTGGAATACCCAAGTCCAATAATGAAATACGTTTTCATTGGGATTTCTGAATCATTGCTGACTGAATATTGTAATTCCTCAAGTGCATTGTGCTGAGTATAGCAAGTGTCTGTGACTATTACAATACTGGAACACATCCTGTATCAGGAGACCAAAGTTTAAGTCATTTACAAGCCTAACCTAAACCCAGTTCACTCTAGCCTTGAACGCTGATCTTTTTAATAATAAAGATTCAGAATTTTTCAAGTGTGAATGTTTCCACTTGTTTTTCTACTGAGTGTGGTCTGTATTCAGTCACCACTATTAAGAGGTTTTCCTTCCTGACATTACTGTGGCCCCTGAGTTTTTTTTGTCTCTGCTAGTTTGTGCAATCTTGCAGAAGGGTGGGCTGTTTCACAGGGTTCCATTACTAAACTAGTGCTGTAATAGGGAGAAAGTCAGAGAAGTAAAATCCTGGGTGTTGTTCTAGTGTAACAAGTTAGGTGAGTTCATAGAATGATAGAATCATACAGCACAGAAGAAGGCCATTCGGTCCATTGTGTCTGTGCTGGCGCTTTGAAAGAGCTATCCGATTAGTTCCACTCCCCTGCTCTGCACATTTCTCCTTTTCAAGTATTTATCCAATTCCCTTTTGAATCTACTTCCACCACCCTTTCAGGCAGTACATTCCCGATCATGAGTATAGAAGATTGAGGAGTGATCTGATTGAGGTGTTTAAGATGATTATAGGATTTGATAGGGTAGATAGAGAGAAACTATTTCCTCTGGTGGGGGGAGTCCAGAACAAGGGGGCATAACCTTAAAATTAGAGCCAGGCCGTTCAGGGGTGATGTCAGGAAGCACTTCTTCACACAAAGGGTGGTGGAAATCAATGTTCCCGTTAAGCTGCATAGCCTCACGCGGTCTGGAGGTCCTGCGCAGCCGGCTCACTGGCTTTTAAATGGAAAAACAGCGCATGCGCGGGAAATTGAATGGGCCACGCAGCCTGTTAAAGGGGCCGCGCACCCAAAAACAAATTAGAGTGAACATTGGTGAAAATCTGGAACTCTCTCCCCCAAAAGGCTGTGGAGGCTGGGAGTCAATTGAAAATTTCAATACTGAGATTGGTAGATCTTTGTTAGGTATACGGAACCAAGGTGGGTAAGTGGAGTTGGGAGACAGATCAGCCATGATCTAATTGAATGGCGGAACAGGCTTGAGGCACTGAATGGCCTCCTCCCGTTCCTATGAGTTACGTTTTCTTGTCTTATCTTTGCAGGAACTGTATGTGGCGTATAACAGCATTTCAGACGTCAGCCCGGTGAGCATGCTGGAACAGCTGGAAGTGCTAGACCTGGAAGGGAACAACATTGATGATATTGTGCAGATCCACTATGTAGCTCTATGCAGCAAGCTGAACACACTCACACTGGAGGGGAACCCTTTTTGCTTGCAACAAAACCCAGGGACACCGGAGGTAAAAAGAGTAAATTCATGTTTTACCGTGTGTGCTGTCATGATGGTTTAGCATTATTTACAAAACACCAACAAAAATAATCTTTTAAACCAGTTCATAGCTTGACATCCCTGCGAAGGGAACAGAACAGCATAGAAATCAACTTTATTTTATTTTGTTCTTTGTGATGCTTGTTTGAGTCTTTTCAAATTGTGAGAGAATTCGAAAGGCAGTAAATATTTGGGGGGAGAAATTCGGTATCGCCCCATTTGGGGCGCAATTATCGGCCGGGCGCAAAGTTTAGCGCCTGGCGCTAATTATCGTCTCCGACTGCAAACTTGACTTCTATCGCCCCTGGAGGTGATTGGAGCACTAAATCAGGCGCTACACACCTATCTTAAGGCGCTAACGCCGAGGAGCGAGGCGCTACCTCAGAGCACTGGCGAAGCTCACGTGATGTCAGTCAGCAATGGAACACAGACACACTGGCTCCGGCCAGTTCTTAAAGGGGAGGGTTGATCTTGCTCTCCATCCACACCCTGCTCATTGCAGCCTTGAATCTCGGCCTAGAGAGACCTGTACATCAATTCTGCTGGAAAGAACAAGGAGAGCCCCAGGGAAAGAGCTCAGAGTGCAGCCCCCATAGTCTCTTCTAAATCGATGCAAGGAAGGTTAAATCAAAATGAACCTGCAAAGTGCTGCTCAGTACCCAAAACTCCTTCACATAGCGTTGAATCTCTCCAGAAGTCTCTCTCTCTCTCTCAGAATGCGTGGTGCAAAAACGTCGCCGACAAAAAAAGGAAGCGGTCGCCTTTAAATAGCGCTCCCCCAGTCCCTTCCCGACTGCAAAACGTTCCCCTCAACCAGTTGCTAGCGGCAGGCGGATAGGCAGGGGGCACCACTCAATATCCGGTCTGGGGTGCTACCGGGGCGTTGCACGCTCGACTGACGTCACGATCTGCGGGCGCAGGAGATCGTGGCAGTAGTGTTTAGTGCCGCTGCAAAATGTCTGGTCAATTTCACGAGCGGCGCAAACATCGCCACGCCCGGGCGCTAGTTGCTTTGCGCCCCATTAGCGCCCTCTTAGGGCACTAACGGGAAGCGCAAAGCAACCGAATTTTTCCCCTTGGATCTGTAGACTCTCCTGACCAGTGAGACCCTTTCACTGGGGAGTTTTTTGAGTGATTGAGGGAATGTTGGAGCTAACATTGTTTCAGTCAGGATTCCAACTTCTTGTACTGCAGCAGCTTTACACGATGCAGTTTGCAAGAATGCCTGTAAGCTCTGGAATAAAAATCCAGCAGGAGCCATGAAAGACATTTGCAAATAGGCAATTCACTAATGAATTCAAACCCATTTGAAAGGGGTTTTCTGATTGCATTAGCACGTTTAACAAATCCGGATAAAATGTGATTCCATTGTGCTCCCTTACCTGTGGACATCCTTGATCTCTACAAGCAAGTAAGCTTTACCTGTTAATCTTCCCTTTTATTAAAAAAAAGGCCATTTATTTCTTCCCTCATTATATTACACACCGTTAGCTACTCGCCTCCGCTCACCCTCCCTTCTACAGAAAGCAGGAAATGAAGCTGTATATTCTCATAAGATCCAATGATGCCAACTCGCAATGTCACGAATGATTCATTGATTTTGCGCTATTGTTTTAATGGGACGAGTTCACCAGGAGAGAAGTGGGAGAGAATTCTTCTCTGCCTTCTTTCTACTACCATAAATTGCACATTAAAATAATCAATAAATTATTAATGAAACTGCAAGTGCTGGCAGGCAGTGCTGATGACTTCTGTAGCAGTGCAGTCCTCTGGCTCATTTCACTGAGGGCAGGTCAGAGTGTTTGTTTTTCTGTGGAGGTGGGATAGTGTTGCATCTCCTACCCCAGTGTCGATATCAGTGGGCTGGGAATTGCCAAAACCCAGGTCACCATCACACGTTGCTTGGTAGACCTGCGCACCAGTGACTGCCGTGACTTAAACCAGCAATGCCAGGATAACCAGACAAGCGCCAAAGCCACTGTGGGACCTGACCTTGACCTTCCTTCTGGTTTTGAATCCGATTCAGACTCATTTTTCCCGGCTTTGCACCTGAGAACGAGGGTTCCCAAGTGCAGAGCGGAGGGAAATTAGCCCTGGTGCGCTTTTTATTGCTCCCTTTTAACTGTGGTTAATATCAAAGTCTGGGGTGTGTGAAAAAATGCACACAGGTCACACAAAGTGTTCTGATCTCTGTGAATAAAAGCAAGTCACAGATAATACTACACATCAGCTCAATTCTTCATTGGATAAGCTTACTGAGCCATTGGAAGTTCAACTGGGGTCTTTATCTCTTTATAGTTTCTTTATATTCTCAGCAACTTGATCCTCTCTTTTTTGTGTGTCAGCCATGGCTCAGTTGGTCGCACTCTCGGCTCTGAGTCAGAAGATTGTGGGTTCACAGTCCCATTCCAGAGACTTGAACACAAAAATCTAGGCAGACACTCCCAGTGCAGTGCTGAAGGAGTGCTGCGCTGTTAGAGGTGCTGTCTTTCGGATGAGACGTTAAACCGAGGCCCCATCTGCCCTCTCAGGTGGACGTAAAAGATCCCATGGCACTATTTCGAAGAAGAGCAGGGGAGTTATCCCTCAAATATTTATCCCTCAAATCAACATAACAAAAAAACAGATATCTGGTCATTATCACATTGCTGTTTGTGGGAGCTTGCTGTGCGCCAATTGGCTGCCACGTTTCCCACATTACAACAGTTTCTACACTTCAAAAGCACTTCATTGGCTGTAAAAATGCTTTGGGACGTCCTGAGGTCGTGAAAGGTGCGATATAAATGCAAGTCTTTCCTTCATTTTTCTGTTTTGCTCTTGAAAACTGACTCCATGCTGTGATAACAGTCTGTAGGCACTGTTTCTCCTCCAGTACTTCACCCAAGTAACCACTTCTCATCTCTGATGGTGAGTGTCGGTGACGAATTTTCTCTTATCCTTTTTTAAAAATCTTTAGGTTATTATTTTTTCCACCCAGACCCTCCACCACCTTTATTGGTTTAAAGTCCTTTCTACAGTCCTGTTTATCGTTTCTGCTGAGACTTTAGTCCCGGCTCAGTTCAGGTGCAGCAGTATAGCTCCTTCCTCTCCCAGTACTGGTACCAGCATCCCATGAAATGGGACGCCGCCTTCCCACTCCAGTCTTTCAGTCACACATTCACTTTCTTGATCTGTACCAACTTGGATAGGACTACATTAAGATAGACGGAGGAATGAAGGAGGTTTTGGATTCTGGTGTTCAAAGCCGTGCATGAATTGACAAATGAGTGGATATTCCCCAAATGAACCTTAAGCCAGTGGTTGGTGAAAGGCTGGTATTGCTGTTTTGTGGACTCTGGACCCTGGTTTCAGATGGAGGTCCACCAGGAACACTAATGTAACATCGCAGGAGAGAGGGTTCATGTCTTGTGCAATAGATGACACAAAACTTGGAAGTATAGTGAACAGTGAGGAGGATAGTGATAGACTGAACAGTGAGGAGGATAGTGATAGACTGAACAGTGAGGAGGATAGTGATAGACTTCAAGAGGACATAGACAGGCTGGTGGAATGGGCGGACACATGGCAGATGAAATTTAACGCAGAAAAGTGCGAAGTGATACATTTTGGTAGGAAGAACGAGGAGAGGCAATACAAGCTAAAGGGTACAATTCTAAAGGGAGTGCATGGTCAGAGAGACCTGGGGGTATATGATCACAAATCATTGAAGGTGACAGGGCAGGTTGAGATAGCGGTTAAAAAAGCATACAGGATCCTGGGCTTCATAAATAGAGGCAGGGAGTACAAAAGCAAGGAGTATTGTGTCCAATCTGGGCACCGCACTTTAGGAAGGAATTGAAGGCCTTAGAGGGGGTGCAGAATAGATTTACGAGAATGGTTCCAGGGATGAAGGACTTCAGTTACGTGGCTAGACTGGAGAAGCTTGGGTTGCTCTCCATAGAGCAGAGAAGGTTAAGTGGAGATTTAATAGAGATGTTCAAAATCATGAGGGGTCTAGACAGATTAGATAGAGAGAAACTGTTCCCATTGGCGACGAGTCGATAACCAGAGGACACAGATTTAAGGTGACTGGCAAAAGAACCAAAGGCGACATGAGGAAAAACTTTTTTACACAGCGAGTGGTTATGATCTGGAATGCACTGCCTGAGAGGGTTGTGGAGGCAGATTCAATCACAGCTTTCAAAAGGGAATTGGATAAGTACTTGAAGGAAAAAAATTTGCTGGGCTACGGGGAAAGGGCGGGGGAGTGGGACTAGCTGAAGTGCTCTTGCAGAGAGCTGGCACGGGCTCGATGGGCCAAATGGCCTCCTTCTGTGCTGTAACCATTTTATGACTCTGTGATTCTACATCACTCTGCATACTTCTCCCGTTTAAAATACACACTGTGTTGCTAGGTGGTTTCCTAGGAGTCTTGCATGCCACTGAAAGAATAGCTGCCAGTGGTACAGGGAGGAGTGAGTCAGTGTCGGAGGAGCAGAGGGTGCAGGTGGGCACAAATGGCTGGCGGACATCACTGATGCTACGGTGGGGTGAAGCCGTGAAGGGATTTTGAAGACAAAGAGAAGGACCTTGAAATCAGTTTGCATGGGAGCAATGGAGCTTAGCAAACAGACTGGGATGATGTGAGAGTGGAAAGGGAATGCGGGCTCCGGTATTGTGAGTAAATGGTAGGTTGTGGAGGCTGTCAAGGAGGTTGTTGGCGAAGTTCATCCTCTTGCTGATGAAGCCGTTGATTAGCATTTGGGCAGCGGTGTGGGGAAGGTGCTGACAGAGCGGGTGATATTTCGGCGGTGGGAAAAAGCGATCTTGGCAACTGATCAGGTGTTAGGGTGAGGGCGGGAGCAGAGTTTGAGTCAAGGAGTGTGCCAAGGTTCCAGGCTTCTAGTCTGGGCCTGAGGCGTTTACCAGCGATATTGAGGATGTCAATGCTCGAGGCACATGGATGTCGGCAGGAGTAAAATGTGACGGTGCTGATTTTTTCCCTCCTCCTATTTTGCCGCTGGACAGGTGCAGCGTCCCAAGTTGGCCCAGTAACATCCTCGGCACAGGTCTGACCCTGGTAAGGTCTCGCACTGGCAATCGAAGGATGGAAAAGCCTAGCAGCCCAAAACCCAGGCCTGAAGGTCTGGTGGAGTGGCGAAAGAAACTTCCACCTACCTTCGGGGTCCTATTTGGCTGGCTGCCCGCTCCCTCAGACACTCTGATCTCGGGGGATCCCTACATAGGAGCAGGAGCAGCCCATTCAACCCCTCGAGCCTGCTCCATCATTCATTTAGATCAAGGCTGATCTGTATCTTAACTCCACATACCCGCCTTGATTGTGTGACCCTTGATACTCTTGCTTAATATCCAAGTTAAGTTTTGAAATTTTCAATTGACCCCCGGCCCGAACAGCTTTTTGCAGGAGAGAGTTTCAGATTTCCACTACCCTTTGTGTGAAGAAGTGCTTCCTGACATCAGGCCTAGCTCTAATTTAAGGTTATGCCCCCTTATTCTGGATTCCCACACCAGTGGAAATAGTTTCTCTCTATCCACCCTATCAAATCCTTTAATCATCTTAAACACCTCAGTAAGCTCACTTCTTAATCTTCTACACTCGAGGGAATACAAGCCTAGTCTATGCAACCACGTGATATCAAGAAACGGCTGAGCGCACTGGATACAGCAAAGGCTGTGGGCCCTGACAACATCCCAGCTATCGTGCTGAAGACTTGTGCTCCAGAACTAGCCACGCCTCTACCCAAGCTGTTCCAGTACAGCTACAACACTGGCATCTATCCGACAATGTGGAAAACTGCCCAGGTATGTCTTGTCCACAAAAAGCAGAACAAATCCAATCCGGCCAATTACCGCCCCATCAGTCTACTCTCAATCATCAGCAAAGTGATGGAAGGTGTCATCGACAGTGCTATCAAGCGGCACTTACTCACCAATAACCTGCTCACTGATGCCCAGTTTGGGATCCGCCAAGACCACTTGGCTCCTGACCTCATTACAGCCTTGGTCCAAACATGGACAAAGGAGCTGAATTCCAGAGGTGAGGTGAGAGAGACTGTCCTTGACATCAAGGCAGCATTTGACCAAGTGTGGCATGAAGGAGCCCTAGTAAAACTGAAGTCAATGGGAATTGGGAGGAAAACTCTCCACTGGCTGGAGTCATACCTAGCACAAAGGAAGATGGTTGTGGTGATTGAAGTTCAATCATCACAGCCCCAGGACATCACTGCAGGAGTTCCTCAGGGCAGTGTCCTAGGCCCAACCATCTTCAGCTGCTTCATCAATGACCTTCCCTCCAACATAAGGTCAGCAATGGGGATGTTCGCTGATGACTGCACAGTGTTCAGTGCCATTCACAACTCCTCAGATAATGAAGCAGTCCCTGCCCGCATGCAACAAGACCTGGACGACATTCAGGCTTGGGCTGATAAGTGGCAGGTAACATTCGCACCACAGAAGTGCCAGGCAATGACTACCATCATCAACATCCTGGGGGTCACCATTGACCAGAAACTTAACTGGATCAGCCACATAAATACTGTGGCAACAAGAGCAGGTCAGAGGCTAGGTATTCTGTGGCGAGTGTCTCACCTCCTGACTCCCCAAAGCCTTTCCACCATCTACAAGGCACAAGTAAGGAGTGTGATGGAATACTCTCCACTTGCCTGGATGAGTGCAGCTCCAACAACACTCAAGAAGCTCGACACTATCCAGGACAAAGCAGCCCACTTGATTGGCACCCCATCCACCACCTTAAACATTCACTCCCTGCACCACCGGTGTACCGTGGCTGCAGTGTGTACCATCTACAAGATGCACTGCAGCAACTCGTCAAGGCTTCTTCGGCAGCACCTCCCAAACCCGTGACCTCTTCCACCTTAAAGGACAAGGGCAGCAGGCGCATGGGAACACCACCACCTCCAAGTTCCCCTCCAAGTCACACACCATCCTGACTTAGAAGTATATCGCTGATCCTTCATCGTCGCTGTATCAAAATCCTGGAACTCCCTCCCTAACAGCACTGGGGGAGTACCTTCACCACACGGACTGCAGCGGTTCAAGAAGGTGGCTCACCACCACCTTATCAAGGCCAATTAGGGATGGACAATAAATGCTGGCCTTGCCAGCGATGCCCACATCCCAGGAATGAATTTAAAAAAAACCTCAAGTGGGCTGCTTGGGGCACATAGGGTTTTAGGTCACAGTGAGAGGAAATAGAGGCGCCAGGAATGTTCCCTCATGCTTCAGTAACATCTCAATGCCTACTGTTGGCAAAGACCCAGCTGTGCCTTTCATGGAAAGCCTTGGAAATCCCAGGGAAAAGTAAAGGGGACAGAGGACCAGTGCAATGGGCCTGCACCCTGTTTTTCTTGACCTTCTGGACCCAGAGAATTGGTGTTCCTCGAGGGCTGATGTTTTTTGTGACATTTCGCTGGAGGAAATTTAATCTCATCCAGGTCCCAATACTGGACAGGCAATTGGAGAGTAGCAATAGCCTTGGGGTTGATTGAGGAGAAAAGAGGGAGATATGGCTAGCATTGACACACGTGTGCAATCTGATCCAATGCTTCCAGGTGATTGTCACTACGGGTTAGCTTATAAATGCAGAAGAGGCTGGCGCCCTGGGAATGGGCAGAAGTGACTGTCTGGGCACCGATGGAGAAGCCATTGGAAGAGCTGCAAGGATAAATTTTGCGAGGCCAATGCCACAGACGGGGTTTTGCACAAATCCAGTGTAGGGCGGAAAGTAGCATGTACAGGCCTGGCAAAATTTATCCTATAGTGTCTGACGTAAGAAAACTACTCGGCACTTGGTCTAAGCGTTAAACAAAGCTTTAATCAACTGTTTTTCAACATGGAGATCTAGTTGTGTCCTTCACTAGTTCCTGTTAAAGAATGTCCTGAGCAAGCTGGGTCCATGCCCGAGTATTTATACTCTCCCTGGACAGCGCCACCAGCAGGCCGCCCAGTATTATTTCATAAGTCATTTCCACATGAATGACAAGATTCATGTCAGTGTCTGCAGTGGGACAGTCATGGCAGTGTCACAGAGATGGACTGTCGAGAACAAATGTTGGAGGAAGAAGAAGGCAGCAGAGAGGTTGAGGAGGATGAGAGACAGTGAGTCAGGATCACTGGCACGCAGGATGTTTGTGACTTGGACAGGTACAGGGATGGGATGTCTTCCTCCTCTTCCTCCTTACATCGAATTTACAGCACAGAAATAGGCCATTCGGCCCAACTGGTCCATGCTGGTGTTTATGCTCCACACGAGCCTCCTCCCATCCCACTTCATCTCGCTCTATCAGCATAACCTTCTATTCCTTTCTCCTCACGTGTTTATCTAGCTTCCCCTTAAATGTATCTATGCTATTTGCCTCAACCACTCCCTGTGATAGCAAGTTCCACATTCTCACCACTCTCTGGGTAAAGAAAGTTCTTCTGAATTCCCTATTGGAGTTATTAGTGGCTAACTTATATTGATGACCTCTAGTTTTGGTCTTCCCCCACAAGTGGAAAAATCTTCTCTACGTCTACCCTATCAAACCCTTTATCTAAAAGACCTCTCTCAGGTCACTCCTCAACCCTCTCTTTTCTAGAGAAAAGAGCCCCAGCCTCCCCTCTTCCCCTTCTTCCCTCTTTCACAGTGTTTGACTGTCCATCATGTAGTGGAGGAGAAGTACTAGAAGGTAGGTTCGAGCTCCGTGCCTTTGAATACAAGGGGTAGTATTTACAATGCTGTCAATCTTCAATGAAACTTGGAAAATAAAAGTGAATGGCACTCGGGGGTTGACATGGTAACGAACATGACTCCTCACTATGGAGAGATGTACTGTGAAGGCCATCATTGATGGGATTCATTGAAGGTCCAGCAAGTGCAGAATGGTTGGTATTAGACGGATAGTTACTTATATCCAGAGGGGACAACGATTGGTGATAAAACCCTGAACTCCATCGAAGCTCTCAGATCCGGCAGAAGAATAGATGACATTGGAAAAGAAATCATCCGATACAATCTCGTGTAAAGCTGAAGTAGCTGTGAGCCACTTCAGTGCAGAGTCCAAACTTTCCTGTGCAGAAGCATTTAAATTCTGAGTGCTGATCAGGATGTGACAAGAGGAAGTCTCGGTGCCAGTGACAGCAGTGGGGCAGAGGGGATGATACCAGCCGGTCCCGAGACTGCCCTTCTCCCTGTGATGCAGCAACCACCAGGGCTACAGTCAGGTTGCTCAATGTGATTGCGTAAGTGCTGCTGTGGAGCACAGGCGAGGGTTCTGGAGCGAGGCGGATCATACAAGCAGGAGGACAGAGTTTGTGTGGATCAGTGATCGAGGTACTATTTCCCTTTCCCATTGGACCTTCTCTTACCGGAGGGGGTTTTGAACCTTTCCTTGCCATTCCTGTCAGCTGAGCTTTACCTATTTTATTGTTAAAACTCAGGCTTTTAAAACAATATTGGGCTGGAAATGGATGCAACTAAGGCCCATCCAGCATTGATATCTGCCCGTTTCTCCTCACATCTGTCAGTAAGGATAAAGAAGTGGCATCTATCACTGCAGGCAAACTCAGCACTTCCAACTCTGCAACAGTCCAAACCCAATAAATACAAGCGCTCGAAGCATCCATAGGACATGGAGGGACTCAATTCTTCGGCAGCACCTCCCAAACCCGCCACCTCTACCACCTAGAAGGACAAGAGCAGCAGGCGCATGGGAACACCACCACCTCCAAGTTCCTCTCCAAGTTACACACCATCCTGACTTGGAAATATATCGGCCGTTCCTTCATCGTCGCTGGGTCAAAATCCTGGAACTCCCTCCCTAACAGCACTGTGGGAGCACCTTCACCACACGGACTGCAGCAGTTCAAGAAGGCGGCTCACCATCACCCTCTCAAAGGCAATTAGGGCTGGGCAATAAATGACGGCCTTGCCAGCGACTCCCACATCCTGAGAATGAATAAATTAAAAAATTAAAATTCTCCCTTCACTAAGAGAAACGCGCAATGAAGAAGAGAAACACTACTGCCGCCAACACTGATCCTCGCGCACTCTGTTCTTCTGCTTGCATGATCGGTTCCGCTGCTGAAATTGGACAGGACAATGGGGTCTCCTTGGTTACCCACCCACGCCGGGACCCCCATTTCCCGTCCGCTGCATGTAAGTGCCGGTAGAGGGCGGGCCCTGCCTCCAATCCCATATCTCCGACCCCTCCCCTATCGCCATTGTTACCACTGCTCCCAAAGACAGCCTGGTGGAAGGTGGTGTTAAACTTGGGGCAGCGGTGATAACGGCCCCGATGGACTCAAATGGAGAAAGAGGGCCTAGGAGAGGCTTGCTCTGGAGCACTTAACTGCTGCAGCTCCTGCCTTCTTCAGAGATCTCCTCCACCCTTTAAGATCTATCGTTGCCTCTTGTGGTACTGCAATGGCGTCCCTGCTGCAACAGCCCCTCCATTCCCTCTGTAGCGCTGGTAGGCTCCACCTTAAAAAAAAGAAAGACTTGCATTTCTATAGCGCCTTTCACGACCACCAGACATCTCAAAGCACTTTACAGCCAATGAAGTACTTTTGGAGTGTAGTCACTGTTGTAATGTGGGAAACGCGGCATCCAATTTGCACACAGCAAGCTCCCACAAACAGCAATGTGATAATAACCAGATAATGTTTTTTTGTTATGTTGATTGAGGGATAAATATTGGCCAGGACACCGTGGATAACTCCCCTGCTCTTCTTCGAAATAGTGCCGTGGGATCTTTTACGTCCACCTGAGAGAGCAGATGGGGCCTCGGTTTAGCGTCTCATCCGAAAGACGGCACCTCTGACAGTGCAGCACTCCCTCAGTACTGCACTGGAGTGTCAGCCTAGATTTATGGGCTCAAGTTTCTGGAGTGGGACTTGAACTTTCTCTGACTCAGAGGCGCGGGTGCTGCCCACTGAGCAATCCCGCCTGGAACCCGACCTGCATGGGTTGGGATTGCGGCAGGGCTAGAGGGACAGGTGGAAGCCTCTGCCCACTGTGCCTGCCTGTGAGCAACGCCAGCCAAGATCACCCGGTTGTGTGAAATAATAAATAAACATCCACTCCCTCCATGGCCTGTGGTCAAAATAACTGTATATAGAAGGACAGGATCGATGGACCGGCTGATTATTCCTGTCCTTCACTTTCGTCTGTTTGTGTACTATATAAACACATCGCCTGGTGCTACGCCAGTATCAGTGTTAGCAGCTGCCTACGATTATGGATTTACCATTCTTATCCACTTGGGGATTCTGCAAAACACGAGCTGAGCTTCTGGCCTCCAACTACAGCCGGTAATTTCTCACCGAGAGACCAGAGCTTGCTCAAGATTCATCACGTCCAATATCTGTCCTTGTAAATGGAATTTGCTGCAGCATCGGTGAGAAATGGAATACGTCCCTCTCGGGGATGGCCATAACTCACTTGCAGCTTCGTTGCTTGTGAGTTATGATGAGCCTCACTTGTGGAGCCAGGTAGCCATACATTTATAGATCGGATCTTTGACGAAATTGGGTTGTAACATATTACTTCTATGCGGTGTTTTGATTGTGCAGTGACCTCAGTAATCCATGTTCAGTTCTTCCAGAAAGTCTGCTGAAGTTTCGTTTGGATGAGAGCAGCACCGCTATTTAACGTTCTTTTATAAAACAAAAGGATCGATTATTTATGGCTTTTTTAATGTCAATTAAACATGCACTTGTATAACACGGGAACAGTAGCATCCAAAGAGTTCTATAGCATTAACTGGAACACAAAACTATTAACAACATATTAGTGAAGTTGTTAATGGCCCTGAATTTACGCTGTGGGTACCAGCATATAAAAGCTCAGCGCAGGTGTCTGAAATTCCACCTTCTGCCGCTTTAGTGCAAGTGTTAACTCGTTTATCTAACACCTCTGCTAAAATACCGTGGAGTTGAATTCCAGATGATGGCATTAAGTACATTGGTGTCCCACGGAGTAATTTAGGGCTGTTTTTTTTGATAAAAGCAGTGTTTTACAACCTCTACTGTGCCTAGACCTTCCTGGTAATGACGACAATTAATTCTTGGATAATCACTGTCATCGATCCCCTCGAGTGACCACCAGTGCTGTCTGACAGATAGGCTTCAATATTACCCTCCCACCCCCGCCACGGCGAGTGGGAGGGTGCTAAAAAATGAAAAACAGGGAACGTGTCCCCAAACCGCCGTGTATGCACCCGTTGCCGTTTTTACGGCGAGGGGTTTTGGACACTTCATTGTGTCATCAGGTGTGGCAGTGTAGTGGTTGTGTTACTGATAATGCCAAGAACTGGACTAATGATCCAGGAGTTCAAATCACACCTTGGATTGTTGTGAAGCTGAATTTTATTGGCTAAGTGACAGGTCACAGAGAGTAGTGGTGAACGGTTGTTTTTCGAACTGCAGGAAGGTACACAGTGGTGTTCCCCAGGGGCCGGTACTAGGACCACTGCTTTTCTTGATATACATTAATGCCTTGGACTTGGGTGTTCAGGGCACAATTTCAAAATTTACAGATGACACAAAACTTGGAAGTATAGTGAACAGTGAGGAGGATAGTGATAGACTTCAAGAAGACATAGACAGGCTGGTGAAATGGGCGGACACGTGGCAGATGAAATTGAACGCAGAAAAGTGCGAAGTGATACATTTTGGTAGGAAGAACGAGGAGAGGCAATATAAACTAAAGGGTACAATTCTAAAGGGGGTGCATGAACAGAGAAACCTGGGGGTATATGCACACAAATCATTGAAGGTGGCTGGGCAGGTTGAGAAAGTGGTTAAAAAAACATACGGGATCCTGGGCTTCATAAATAGAGGTATAGAGTACAAAAGCAAGGAAGTTATGATGATCCTTTATAAAACACTGGTCCGACCTCAGCTGGAGTATTGTGTCCAATTCTGGGCACCGCACTTTAGGAAGGATGTGAAGGGCTTAGAGAGGGTGCAGAAAAGATTTACAAGAATTGTTCCAGGAACTTCAGTTATGTGGACAGACTGGAGAAGTTGGGGTTGTTCTCCTTAGAGCAGAGAAGATTGAGAGGAGATTTGATAGAGGTGTTTAAAATCATGAGCGGTCTAGACAGAATAGATAGAGAGAAACTGTTCCCATTGGCAGAAGGGTCGAGAACCAGAGGACACAGATTTAAGGTGATTGGCAGAAGAACCAAAGGCGACATGAGGGAAAACTTTATTACGCAGCGAGTGGTTAGGATCTGGAATGCACTGCCTGAAAGGGTGGTGGAGGCAGACTCAATCACGGCTTTCAAAAGGGAATTGGATAAGTACATGAAGGAAAAAAATTAGCAGGGCTAAGGGGAAAGGGCGGGGGAGTGGGACTAGCTGAAGTGCCCTTGCAGAGAGGCGAATGGCCTCCTTCTGTGCTGTAACAAAAAAAAATTACCAGATTTAAATTGGGCTCTCGGTGCAATTGGGAACCTGATTTAAATTTAACTGTTGCCAGGATTCGGGAAAACCGTCAGTGAAAGGGAAGCGGGAGCTGCCGTCCCAAGAAGGTGAGTGCCTTTTACAGCACTCCTTGTGGGCCAGGACGAGCAGGAGTACTCCCTTCCGCCTCCCCACTGCCCATCATGACTCCCTCTCCCCCCCCCTCCAGATCGCAGCTGACATCTATCCCCCCATGCCCCGATCTCCGGCCTTCCCCCCCCTGCCCCCGTGTGATGGCAACCCTCTCCCCTCCTTTCCCAAGCCCCGATCTCAGGCCTTCCCTTCTCTGGATTGCCGGGGAGCATCCCCAAGGGTCTCCGATTGCGGCCTCCTGCCGCTGGTTTTCCCGCCTGGCAGCCGGCCAGCCTGTCAATTTGACTCAAAAACATAAACTGCTGGAAATACTCAGCAGGTCAGGCAGCATCTGTAGAGAGAGAATCAGAGTTAACGTTTCAGATCAATGACCCTTCGTCAGAACTGAAAAAAGTTGGAGATGTAACAGGATTTTAAGCAAGTGTTGGGGCAGGGAGAGGGGGAGGGGAGGAAAGAACAAAAGGGAAGGTCTGTGATAGGGTGGAAGGCAGGAGAGATTAAGAGACAAAAGGGGTGATGGTGCACTTTACAGTCTTCTGGACTCAACATCGAGTTCAACAATTTCAGACCATAACCTCTGCCCCTATCTTTTTTTTCTCTCTCTCACATGGCAGCTGTTGATCATTCTGCCATTTACACTTCATCGAGAGCCATCTTTTGTTTCTTAACTTGTCCCATGACCTCTCCTTTTGCCTCGCACCATCATCCCTTTTGTCTTTTAATCTCTCCTGCCTTCCACCCTATCACAGACCTTCCCTTTTGTTTTTTCCTCCCCTCCCCCCTCTCCCTGCCCCTACACTTGCTTAAAAACCTGTACCAGCTCCAGCTTTTTCCAGTTCTGACGAAGGGTCATCGATCTGAAACGTTAACTCTGTTTCTCTCTCTGCAGATGCTGCCTGACCTGCTGAGTATTTCCAGCATTTTCTGTTTTTATTTCAGATTTCCAGCATCCGCAGTATTTTGCTTTTGTATCTGTCAATTTGACTGGCTGCCGTGTGGGAAATGGAAGAAAAAACTCATAATGAGGTCCTGCCGTTAGATTTGGCAGGAATTTGCCACGTATTCCCCGCCTCCCGATCATTATCGAGGCTATAGTGACTGCACCGATAACTGCAGCTTGAGCAACACTGGCCCAATGAAACTCCCACCAAATACTGACATCAAGCGCAATGGCCCATTGCGAAGCTGCACTCCATGGATGGACATCCTGTCACAGCTGAAACATCAGAAAAATACAGTCTATCTGATAAAGAGCCACCTCCATCAATTCTACAGAGGTCAAATCGTTTGTGTTCGGCAGCGACAGCATCATCGATGAGCTGAGAACTGCGTGTTTGAGGTCAAGGCACGGCATCGGATGAGGAAGCTTTAACTGTTTCAGCCTCTAGTGCGGATCGCAGTGTCAGGCAGCTCCAGCCCCATTGGTTAGTGCAATGGAACCACTCTTGAAACTCCCCAAAAACCGTGTCACAGGGGTGTCCTAACAGGGAGGGGAATCCTACTCGAGGTTCTTCATCCCAGTCTGAGAACTGCCCCAGGCTCAGTTCTATACTTTATTCAAATTATTGTCACATCAGTTCTATACTTTATTCACATCAAAATCTCACCGCAGAATTTTTTTTTATTACGCTGAATGTCTGACTCCCGGTTTCATGCCGTTGTGCCCTGCTCCACATGTTGCCTGCCACACCTGCTTGGCAATTGGTGCCAGATTTATTTTTATTCGTTCCTGGGTTGTGGGCGTCCCTGGCAATGCCAGCATTTATTGCCCATCCCTAATTGCCCTTGAGAAGGTGGTGGTGAGCCGCCTTCTTGAACTGCTGCAGTCCGTGTGGTGAAGGTGCTCCCTCAGTGCTGTTAGGGAGGGAGTTCCAGGATTTTGACCCAGCGACGATGAAGGAACAGTGATATACTTCCAAGTCAGGATGGTGTGTGACTTGGAGGTGGTGGTGTTCCCATTCACCTGCTGTTCTTGTCATTCTAGGCAGTAGAGGTCGCGGGTTTGGGAGGTGCTGCCGAAGAAGCATTGGCGAGTTGCTGCAGTGCATACTTTGCACGCTCCCTGCTGCTCGAATTTCGATGCCACTTCCTGTCGCCATTTCTGAGTGCTGCACACGCAGGCTCCAGTTAACAACCGCCAACAGTAGGTAATGCTCATGCCAGTCCAGCTAATTGTAGAGGGGGAGCAGCCATCAAGAGTAGAGTCTTACCTCAAAAAAGGCAACTGTTCTGTACACAGCAAGGTCCCACAAACAGCAAATGAGATGAATGGCCAGTTGGTTGTTTTGTGTGATGCTGGATGAGGGAGGAATGCTGGCCAGGACACTGGGAGATCGCTTTCGATTAGTGCCAAAGAATGTATTTTATCCAGATTCATGTTCAGGCTGCACTTTACAGATAATCCAGGGCTAATTTCAGAATTGTTTTTCTCCTTCACTTTTCCCGTCACTCTGCTGTTGAACTGCTTGTTCTTTCATGTCGTGGTTTATCACATCGTGTTTGACAAATCTGTTAGAGTTTTTTGAGGTTGTAACTGGCAGAATAGATAAGGGGGAACCAGTGGATGTGGTGTATTTGGATCTTCAGAAGGCATTCGATAAAGTGCCACACAAAACATTATTAAACGAAATTAGGGCTCATGGGATTGGGGGTAATATACTAGCATGGATTGAGGATTGGTTAACGGACAGAAAACAGAGAGTAGGAATAAACGGCTCATTTTCGGGTTGACAGGCTGTAACTAGTGGGGTACCACAAGGATCAGTGCTTGGACCTCAGCTATTTACAATCTACATCAATGATTAGGATGAGGGGACCAAATGTAATATATCCAAGTTTGCTGATGATACAAAGCTGGGTGGGAATCTAAGTTGTGAGGAGGATGCAAGGAGGCTTCAAGGGGATATAGACAGGCTAAGTGAGTGGGCAAGAACATGGCAAATGGAATATAATGTGGAGAAATGTGAAGTTATCCACTTTGGTAGGAAAAATAGAAAAGCAGGGTATTTTTTAAATGGTGAGAGATTGAGAAATGTTGGTGTTCAGAGGGACCTGGGTGTCCTTGTACACGAATCACTGAAAGTTAACATGCAGGTACAGCAAGCAATTAGGAAAGCAAATGGTATGTTGGCCTTTATTACAAGAGGATTTGAGTATAAGAGTAAAGATGTCTTACTGCAATTATATAGGGCCCTGGTGAGACCACACCTGGAGTATTGTGTACAGTTTAGGTCTCCTTACGTAAGGAAGGATATACCTGCCATAGAGGGAGTGCAATGAAAGTTCACCAGACTGGTTCCTGGGATGGGGGGATTGTCCTATGAGGAGAGATTGAGTAGACTAGGCCTATATTCTCTAGAGTTTAGAAGAATGAGAGGAGATCTCATTGAAACATACAAAATTCTTACAGGGCTTGACAGGGTAGATGCAGGGAGGATGTTTCCCCTGGCTGGGTAGTCTAGAACCAGGGGTCACAGTCTCAGAATAAGGGGTTGGCCATTTAGGACTGAGATGAGGAGAAATTTCTTCACTCAGAGGGTGGTGAATCTTCAGAATTCTCTACCCCAGAGGGCTGTGGAGGCTCAGTCGTTGAGTATATTCAAGACAGAGATCGATAGATTTTTGGATATTAAGGGAATCAAGGGATATGGGGATAGTGCAGGAAAGTGGAGATGAGGTAGAAGATCAGTCATGATCTTATTGAATGGCGGAGCAGGCTCGAAGGGCCAAATGGCCTACTCCTGCTCCTATTTCTTATGTTCTTATGATGCGGATTACTGCCGCAGGTAGTGGAACAAGAAACCTTAATGGGTTTCAGGAAGGAAATCGACAGGTTCTGGTCAACAGAGGGATTCCGGGTTATTAGAGATGCACCAAGGGAACACTGGGGATAGCTGGGCTAGGTGGGCCGAAGGTAGGTCTTCTGCCTGAGACTGTTAATATCTGAACCCCTGGCATTAAATCACTGTCTTTTATCATTCTTAGTTATCCATTATTCTTGGGAAGGTTACAAATGCATAAGAATACATTTGAAATATTAGGTGTTAATTTTCTCTCTATTAATAATGTCAGTAACATTTGGATATTTTTCACAGCAAATGTCAGTGCGCCCTTCTCCAGCCCCCTTTAAAGGTTATGCCTTTGCTGCAGGTAGATACATCATCTCACAGTTTAATCTCTGTGGCTGCCCTTGCATTTACTGCAGGTTACACGACCCCATACAGTATTTATCTCTGGAGTCTTTTAGGACGTCAGTGCTCAGCAGATATGGCTGATTGAAAGCCGTTTTCTAACCAAGAGCAGTGCCTTGTCTGTCATGGATTTCTAAAGACCAGCTGGGACGCTTCATTATATTGGAGGGTTCTAATATAGTCATTTATTCCTCGTATTGGGAAAGCCCCAGTGAAGGGCCAAGACCCATTGTGTAGGACACCAGCAAGGTGGAACAGAGTAGATGTGAAGATAAGGTAAATCACGACATGCTGATTAGGCAATGGCCAGCTTGGTTCAAAACACTTACAAGCAGAAATGCAATCTTTATATTTTCCTGGCTTGGCTGTTTGCAGATATTTGCTGTATCTGTCGCATATTGCTTTCTTTATAAATGGATTGACGTAGGATTATTATTCGTGTGAAGGTTTGTAGTATTTCAGTGACTGACCTTTCCTGACTCATTAATCTGACCATTCTGATAGCCTTGGCTTTTATTGCCAGCTGTAATAAGGAGGAAAGGGTTTTATTGTTCACAGGGGAACAGCTAGTTACTGATCTTCACTTGATATGCAGTGTGCAGAAAAAAACTGATTCCCTTATATATCTTAACAGCACAGGACTAGATTGTGTAATTTACGGACACAGGGCAAAATTGTGTATAGAAGTTAAACATTAAGATGCAATGTTGGCTTGCCTCGACTGGCAGCTCTCTCAATTCTAGCCACAATCCAGGATTTGAGCACCTAATCTTGGGTGACATTCCGTTGCATCACTGGGGGAGTGCTGAATTGCCGCCTTTAGGATAAGATTTTAAACCAGGGCCCTGTCTGCTTCTTCAGTATTAAATAAAGTGAAGGGGAAAAACTATTCTGAAATTAGCCCTGGATTATCTGCACAATGCAGCCTGAACTTGAATTTGGTTAAAATACATTCTTTGGCACTAATCGAGGGAGAGCAGGGGAGTTCTCCTGGTGTCCTGGCCAGCAATTCTCCCTCAACCAGCACCACACACACAAATAACTGGCCATTCATCTCGTATGCTGTTTGTGGGACCTTGCTGTGTGCAGAACAGTTGCCTTTTTTGCCAACAAAACAACAGTGGCTGCCCTTTAAAGTAATTCATTGGACGTGATGCATCTTGAGACATACTGAGGACACAATCTGGTTCTGAGCTGTCTGGGCCCTAAGCTCTGGAATTCCCTCCCTAAACCTCTCTACCTCTCTTTCTTCCTTTAAGACGCACCTTAAAACCGACATCTTTGACCAAGCTTTTGGTCATCTGCCCATCCATCTTCTTATGTGGCTCGGTGTCAAATTTTGTTTGATAATCGCTCCTGTGAAGCGCCTTGGGACGTTTTACTACATTAAAGGTGCTGTACAAGTTGTTGTATATAAATAAAAGTTCTTTCTTACCAGTGGTATTAAACAAGACACCTAAATTATGGGAGTAGTATGTATCTGTTAACCTATTAAGAATTTTTTTTTAAAATCCAGATCCAAAATCATATATACTGGATAAATACTTGAAGGGGAAAAAATTTGCAGGGCTATGGGAAAAGAGCAGGGGAGTGGGACTAATCAGATAGCTCTGTCAAAGAGCCAGCACTGGCACGATGGGCCGAATGGCCTCCCTCTATGCTGCACAGTACTGTGATGCTACTGTGATATTAAAAAAAACATGGAACAGCTTTACGTTTGCAGGTTTTAAACTGATCAGGTGCCAAATGTATTTATCTAACATCAAGCAACAAACCGAGCTAGTAATCCTCTGTCAGACACCCTTAGGGAAGGGACAGCACAGTGTACCTGCATAAATTCGTGTTCTATGAAGATCGCTGTGACTGTAGGGATGTTAGCGATGCTATTGTGTAACTGCCAGCTGCAGCTGGCATCACTCCAGTCTCAACTTGTTTCAACCATCAGCAGAGCTTTCGTACTGTAAATGTGCTTGAATAAGTTGCATAGTTCTTGGATGCCTCGTTTTCAGCAACTGTGATCACCAGTGCTCTTCCTCTTGTATAAAAGTCATGATGTGGAGATGCCGGCGTTGGACTGGGGTGGACAAAAATGAGAAGTCGCACAACACCAGGTTATAGTCCAACAGATTTATTTAATTTTACAAGCTTTCGGAGCTGTCGCTCCTTCCTCTCTGGGTACGTCGAGGGCATCCTGAAACCCATCGTACAGGGAACCCCCAGCTTCTGTCGCGACACTACAGACTTCTTGCAGAAACTCAGCACCCATGGACCAGTTGAACCAGGAACACTCCTCGTCACGATGGACATATCGGCACTCTACACCAATATCCCCCACAATGACGGCATCGCTGCGACAGCCTCAGTACTCAACACCAACAACAGCCAATCTCCGGACGCCATCCTACAACTCATCCGCTTCATCCTTGACCACAATGTCTTCACCTTCGACAACCATTTTTTTACCCAAACACACGGAACAGCCATGGGGACCAAATTCGCACCCCAATACGCCAACATCTTCATGCACAAGTTCGAGCAAGACTTCTTCGCTGCACAGGACCTCCAACCAACGCTGTACACCAGATACATCGACGACATCTTCTTCCTTTGGACCCACGGCGAAGGATCACTGAAAGGACTACACGATAGCATCAACAGGTTCCATCCCACCATCAAACTCACCATGGACTACTCCTCAGAATCGGTTTAATTCTTGGACACACGAATCTCCATCAAAGACGGACGCCTCAGCACTTCACTCTACCGCAAGCCCACGGACAACCTCACGATGCTCCACTTCTCCAGCTTCCACCCTAACCACGTTAAAGAAGCCATCCCCTATGGACAAGCCCTGCGAATACACAGGATCTGCTCAGACGAGGAGGAACGCGATGGACACCTACGGACACTGAAAGACGCCCTCGTAAGAACGGGATATGACGCTCGACTCGTCGATCGACAGTTCCGACGGGCCACAGCAAAAAACCGCATAGACCTCCTCAGAAGACGAACACGGGACACAACCAACAGAGTACCCTACGTCGTCCAGTACTTCCCCGGAGCGGAAAAACTATGCCATGTTCTTCGCAGCCTTCAACATGTCATCGATGACGACGAACACCTTGCTAAGGCCATCCCCACGCCTCCACTACTCGCCTTCAAGCAGCCGCCTAACCTCAAAAGTACCATCGTTCGCAGCAGATTACCCATCTTTCAGGAGAACAGCAACCAAGACACCACACAACCCTGCCACGGCAACCTCTGCAAGACATGCCAAATCATGGACACAGATACCATCATCACACGTGAGGACACTACCCACCAGGTACACGGTACATACTCATGTGACTCGGCCAACGTTGTCTACCTGATACGTTGCAGTAAAGGATGCTCCAGAGCATGGTACATCGGCGAGACCATGCAGACACTGAGACAACGTATGAACGGACACCGCGCAACAATCGCCAGGCAGGAGGGTTCCCTCCCAGTCAGGGAACACTTCAGCAGCCAGGGGCATTCAGCCTCGGATCTACGGGTAAGCGTTCTCCAAGGCGGCCTTCGGGATACACGACAGCGCAAAATCATAGAGCAGAAACTGATAGCCAAGTTCCGCACTCATGAGGATGGCCTCAATCGCGATATCGGGTTCATGTCACGATACAGAACGTGACTTGACATCATGGCCGGTCTTCCCAGGTGGTTTTTTTAAAAAAAAGACTAACACAAGAACCAACACAAATTGACAGGATATGCAGCCAGCAGGTGGTTTGACACGTTGGACCCCCTGGGACACATCTCATTGTCTTGGCTGTGCTCTCAGTGTGTCTTTGATGTAGGGAAAGATTTGAATAGATTTTGTCTGTGTTTAAATTGTGAATTCTGGGAGATTCTCTCACTGCTAACTTACCTGAGGAAGGAGCGACAGCTCCGAAAGCTTGTAAAATTAAATAAATCTGTTGGACTATAACCTGGTGTTGTGCGACTTCTCATTTTTGTATAAAAGTGTGAGCAACACTGACTGGCAGAAAACTTAATGCTGCATTTAAATAGTGGCACTTTACCCAAATTCAGGCGGGCTGAAAGAAAGAAACCTGATTTCTCCTTTCTCTCTTTAATTCAAGTTCAGGCTGCATTATGGTGCTAATTCAGGACTAATTTCAGTCTCTTTCCACCCCCACCTTCACTTTATTGAAGGCTATAATTTCCTACTTGCTTTCCCCATTCAGTCAGCACTGTCTTTCTCAGTCAAAAGAGGACAGTCTAGCCTGCAGACATCTCCTTGGGTAGCTTCAGTGTATTTTTTCAACCAATCCACAAGGAAGCAGTCTTGATTAATGCAGGAAGTGTCACCCTTTGCCCCCCGCAGCCCCCCCAGCTTACTCACACGAGCATGTTAAGGTTGATGGAGTTGGCCTTCTGTGAAAGCCCAAGTGGGGATGTTAGTTGAGGCAGGGATTCAAACTCTGGTCTCCTGCAGGTATGTGTGATTTTTTAAGTGCAATTTAGTGCAGTATTTTCATTAGAGGTCCCAGTTTCAAAGATCACAAAGGTTAAGTAGGCCATTCCACAAAAGACCCACAGTTCCCCATCACAGCTTTCAACTGGCTCTTGAATGACTGCACGAGCCTACCTGGAGACCAAGCCAGGGATTAATCACTCACTGTGCACAAGTCATCACTTCCAGAACTGAACTTTTACCACTTTGTACTACGTCCTGTAGTGGAAGATTAACTTGAAATAGTGCTGCGGATTAACCGTTTCCATTTTTGCAGGTACTGTACAGTTTGTTGTACCTTTCCAAAGAGTGGCTGACAGGGGATTATTAGCTCAATATCTTGTGTATCTCTATAAGGCGGACTCACATTCACCTCGTTTCAAAGCTGAAAGTCCCAAGTTTTTTCTAGCCTTTCTTTATAATTTCATCGATTAGTACCAAGGATCAGCCTCACAGTCGTCTTCAGGGCTTGGATGCCTCCTTGTGGGGTCAGCTGTGGCTCAGTGATAGCACTCTCCTCTGAGTCACAGGGTTGTCGATTCAAGTCCCACCACAAAGACTTAAGCACATTATCAAGTCTGACACTCCAGTGCAGTACTGAGGGAGCGCTGCACTGTTGGAGGGACAGTGCTGAGGGAGCGCTGCACTGTTGGAGGGACAGTACTGAGGGAGCGCTGCACTGTTGGAGGGACAGTACTGAGGGAGCGCTGCACTGTCGGAGGGACAGTACTGAGGGAGAGCTGCACTGTCGGAGGGGCAGTGCTGAGGGAGCGCTGCACTGTCAGAGGGGCAGTACTGAGGGAGTGCTGCACTGTCAGAGGGGCAGTACTGAGGGAGTGCTGTACTGTCGGAGGGGCAGTACTGAGGGAGTGCTGTACTGTCAGGGGCAGTACTGAGGGAGTGCTGCACTGTCGGAGAGGCAGTACTGAGGGAGCGCTGCACTGTCAGAGGGGCAGTACTGAGAGAGTGCTGCACTGTCAGAGGGGCAGTACTGAGGGAGCGCTGCACTGTCGGAGGGGCAGCACTGAGGGAGTGCTGCTCTGTCGGAGGGGCAGTACTGAGGGAGTGCTGCACTGTCGGAGGGGCAGTACTGAGGGAGCGCCGCACTGTCGGAGGGGCAGTACTGAGGGAGTGCTGCACTGTCGGAGGGGCAGCACTGAGGGAGTGCTGCACTGTCAGAGGGGCAGTACTGAGGGAGTGCTGCACTGTCGGAGGGGCAGTACTGAGGGAGTGCTGCACTGTCGGAGGGGCAGTACTGAGGGAGCGCCGCACTGTCGGAGGGGCAGTACTGAGGGAGTGCTGCACTGTCGGAGAGGCAGTACTGAGGGAGTGCTGCACTGTCAGAGGTGCAATACTGCGGGAGTGCTGCACTGTCGGAGGTACAGTACTGCACTGTCGGAGGTGCCGTCTTTCAGATGAGATGTTAAACCAAGGCTCCGTCTGCTCTCTCAAGTGGATGTAAAAGATCCCCTGGCACTATTTCGAATAAGAGCAGGGGAGTTCTCCCCGGTGTCCTGGCCAATATTTATCCCCAACCAACATCACGAAAACAGATTATCTGGTCATTTATCACATTGCTGTTTGTGGGAGCTTGCTGAACGTAAATTTTCTGCTGCATTTTCTACATTACAACAGTGACTACATTTCAAAAGTACTTTATTGGCTGTAAAGCATTTTGGGACGACTTGAGTTCGTGAAAGGTGCTGTATAAATGCAGGTCTTTTTCTTTTTAATAATAGGTGCTGCGAAATACTGGTTTAAAAAATAAATCACAAGTTCTCCAGAAAAAGCTAAAACCTGAGCATTTAAAACCCACTGGCACTGCTATAAGCAAATTCATCCATGAAGACGCCTTAACTGCTAAAGTCAGAAGAACAGAGAGTTTGTGGGGGTGGGGTGTGTGTGGAGGTTACAGAGATAGGGAGGGATGAGACATAAGAACATAAGAAATAGGAGTCGGCCATACAGCCCTTCGAGCCTGCTCCACCATTCAATAAGATCATGGCTGATCTTCTACCTGAACTCCACTTTCCAGCCCTATCCCCATATCTATCAATCTCTGTCTTGAATATATTCAACAACTGAGCATTTACAGCCCTCTGGGGCAGAGAATTCCAAAAATTCACAACCCTCTGAGTGAAGAAATTCCTCCTCATCTCAGTCTTAAATGGCCGACCCCTTATCCTGAGACTGTGACCCCTGGTTCTAGACACTCCAGCCAGGGGAAACAACCTCTCAGCATCTACCCTGTCAAGCCCTCTAAGAATTTTATATGTTTCAATGTGATCACCTCTCATTCTTCTACACTCTAGAATGGACCTATATTCTCTGCTCAATGTCGGGACCATGGAGGGATTTAAGCAGAAGGATACCAGTTTTAAATTTGAGGCGTATGGGGGAGCAGAAGCCAGTGTAGATCAGCGAGCGCAGGAGTGGTGGGTGAACAGGACTTGGTGCAGGATAGGATAAGGGCAGCAGAGTTCTAATTGAGCTGATGTTAATGGGCAGTGGAGGATGGGAGGCCTTCCAGGAAAGCATTGGAATGGTCACACTGGGGTGATAAAGATATAGGGGGCGAAATTCCCCTCGTTTGCTCCTCCAGTGGGAGGCGCTAATGGGGTGCGAACGGCTTTGCGCCCTCCCTCCCGAGGCGATAACCGCGCCTCCTGCAAAATTCTGCGGGTGGTTAGCGGCGGCACTACCGGGTAGAGCCCCGATCTTCTGCGCCCGGAGATCATGACGTCATCTCCGGGCGCAGCGCCCCGGTAGTGCCTCGGAAGAATAATTTTCAATCGCGCCCCGCAGCAGCGCCGGGCGATGTTAACAACTGCTGCAGGGGTTGCGAACAATGAGGCCGGCCACTCGCGTGGCGCCATTTAAAGGAGCGGTGGGCGGCCGGCCAAAAAAATCTGCCGATTTAAAAAAATATTTATTTTCGGCCACCGGTCGCGCCGTCCGTGCCGCGATCGGTCAGCCCGGCACTCTGCATGAGTGCCGGGCTGATCGCGCGGCAATCCCGCTCCCCGGTGGCCCACATATCTAAAAATAAACCTGCAGAACTCGCAGCGTGGGGCCCTTCCCTTTAATGCAGGGAAGAGCCCCTGCAACGCGGCAGCGCCACGCTTGGCCACTTGTGGCGCTGCTGAGCACGTCGCCCCGGATCAGGACATTCCCCGCCTCTCGTGCTCCAAGAGGCAAGTGGTGCGCTTGATTTAGTGCTCCACTTCCCTCTTGGAAGAAAAAATGGAAATTTAACTAATGTTTGAAGAGGTTAGCGCCCAAACATTTTTTACTTAGCGCCCCAAATGACCCTCTAGGGGCATTTCACTCCCATAGGAACAGGAGGAGGCCTTTCAGCCCCTCGAGTCCACCATTCAATTTTATCATGTCTGATCTGTATCTTAACTCCATCTCCCCGCCTTGGTTCCGTAACCCTTAATACCCTTACCCAACAAAAATCTATCAATCTCTGTTTTTAAATTTTTAATTGACCCCCAGCCTCAACAGCTTTTTGGGGGAGAGAGTTCCAGATTTCCACCACCCTTTGTGTGAAGAAGTGCTTCCTGACATCACCCCTGAATGGCCTGGCTCTAATTTTAAGGTTCTGCCCCCTTGTTCTGGACTCCCCCCACCAGAGGAAATAGCTTCTCTCTATCGACCCTATCAACTCCTTTAATCATCTTTTACACCTCGAACAGATCATCCCTTAATCTTCTAAACTCGAGTGAATACAAGCCTAGTCTATGCAACTTTTCCTCACAATTTAACCCTTTTAGCCCCGGTATCATAGATGATAAATATAATATAAAATCAAAGCGTTATATTAAAAATAAGGGCAGAATGTATGATTTTAAAATGGGGACGGAATTACCTCTGCATGGCCATGGTCCAATTATCCTTCACCTTCTAACCCTGAGGACCATGTGTTGTCCTGACTCCGCAATTGGAACACCACAGGAGGTTTAACCAGTATATTATTGAGAGCAATGGTCCCAACACTGACCTAAGACCACAACTGATCGTGTTTAAAAAAAAATAGTTGTAATTTAGCTGTTTGAGCATCTGTTGTACCTTTCAGCCCATGGATCTCAGCTGTCGAATGAAAGGGGAGCGATGCCCCGCAGACGCCTGTAGCTCCCATTAAGCGCTGAGAAGCACTCCATCACTGATCATAATTTTCCGTGACACAGTGTCACCTTAACATTCTGTGAAATCTGTGGCTATTGTCTTCAGAGCGGTCATACAATAGTACGTAAATACTGAAGCAATTCATGCTGTATTAATGGCAGCTGCCTTAATGTAATGGGAAAGGGGCCCTCTTTAGACGGGCACTTTATATCACTGTTTGAGCTAGATAAGAGCAATTCATGGCTACACTGCCTTGGGAGTGAAATGATACAATCCACTATAAACGTGTGGTAAATATCCAACATTTCTCTAATGGATGCTGCTGGCTTGAGAGGTTTCACAGAGTGAAGATTACTGAGAACGTGCGGTAGTGTGATTTAGGTTTTTATTCACCACAGTAATCAGATTTCTTTGAAGCATTTTGGAAGATCCGGTCCATCAGCCTCCACGAGATGTAATGGATGCTTCCCGTTTCTATTACTGACCACTGGACCAGTCGAGACAGAACCTTTGACCCGATTGGCGCCTGGGTTTTATTTTTAGATTAATGGGAATTCAGGCAAGGTAGGATTTTTGCACAGCAGAAGCAGATGGCTTCACATCAGTTAGAGGGTCACAGTCGAATGTGTCTCCTCGGCCTGACTTCACTCCCCAAACCAGTACCTGCTGCTTCCTGGCTTTCAGCCAGTTCCTTATGTACTTCCATGTTGTACACCCGGTGACATTGAGCGTTAGATAGTCGGTGGTGCAATCCCACACCAAAGGCTGCTACACAAGTCTAAGGTAGTGGGTACCCGATGGAGACAGTCCGGTCCCAGGGCACCCACTACAGGCTGGGAAGCCTGCATTGCCAGGCCGTAGCGAGCTGCTGTGTTGAGTACCTCGGAGGTGGCTCTGAGCCTGTTCACCCCCAGTGCTGGTGGGGTAACCACTCGAGGACATTCATGTCTCTGGAGCAGCCAAGGAGCGAGTATCTGACTCGAACGTCCCCATTTCAGGAATGAAACTGGCGGGGGCGATTTTACACTTCACTGCTCTTGGTGCATTTCCGGAAGCTGTGCACCCCACCCCTGTCTGTGATTTGTCTTCGATAATGGATGCAAAATCATGGGTTGGGGTGTGCGATTTCCACATATTTATATTAAATATAAATCCACGTTCTGGTTGACAATGTTTAGCTATTCTATATAGCTTGCAGTAAAACCATACTTTATATACAATCCCCACCACTTATAGTGGGTGAGTTCGTGCTATATGCGATGGCCAGTATAACGGGGTCTTCCTCTCTTTAACTGTTTCTTTCCTCTGCTCATCCTCATTGCAGCCCAACAAGTTGGTTGTCCGTCTTTCTTGCAGCAGCCCAGCGCTGGAGTGAGTTTCTGGTGATTTACTCTCTGTGTTTCCCGCCATCGCAGGGGAGGTACAGAAACAGCATCAAGTTTTCTATTGGTGATAATCTGACAAAAGATTTGTACAGTCAATTTCATAGAAGGCTATGAGCCCTGACAACATCCCAGCTGTCGTGCTGAAGACTTGTGCTCCAGAACTAGCCACGCCGTTCCAGTACAGCTACAACACTGGCATCTATCTGACAATGTGGAAAACTGCCCAGTTATGTCCTGTCCACAAAAAGCAGGACAAATCCAATCCAACCAATTACCGCCCCATCAGCCTACTCTCAATTATCAGCAAAGTGATGGAAGGTGTCGTCAACAGTGCTATCAAGCAGCACTGACTCACAAATAACCCGTTCACCGATGCTCAGTTTGGGTTCCGCCAGGACAACTCGGCTCCAGACCTCATAACAGCCTTGGTCCAAACATGGACAAAAGAGCTGAATTCCAGAGGTGAGGTGAGAGTGACTGCCCTTGAGCTCAAGGCAGGATTTGACCGAGTGTGGCATCAAGGAGCCCGAGTAAAACTGAAGGAGTATTCAAGAAGGAGTTAGATATATTTCTTAAGGCTAAAGGGATCAAGGGATATGGGGAGAAAGCAGGGACAGGGTACTGAATTTGGATGATCAGCCATGATCTCATTAAATGGCTGAACAGGCTCGAGGGGCCGAATGGCCTACTCCTGCTCCTATCTTCTATGAAGTCAATGGGAATCAGGGGGAAAACTCTCCACTGGCTGGAGTCATGCCAAGCACAAAGGACATTCGCGCCACACAAGTGCCAGGCAATGACAATCTCCAACGAGCGAGAGTCTAACCACCACACCTTGACATTCAATGGCATTACCATCGCTGAACCCCCCACCATCAACATCCTCGGGGTCACCATTGACCAGAAACTTAACTGGACCAGCCACATAAATACTGTGGCAACAAGAACAGGTCAGAGGCTGGGTATTCTGCGGCGAGTGTCTCACCTCCTGACTCCCCAAAGCCTTTCCACCATCTACAAGGCACAAGTCAGGAGTGTGATTGGAATACTCTCCACTTGCCTGGATGAGTGCAGCTCCAACAACACTCAAGAAGCTCGACACCATCCAGAACAAAGCAGCCCGCTTGATTGGCACCCCATCCACCACCTTAAACATTCACTCCCTCCACCACCAGTGTACCGTGGCTGCAGTGTGTACCATCTGTAAGATGCACTGCTTCAACTCGCCAAGGCATCTTCGGCAGCACCTCCCAAACCCGCGACCTCTACCACCTAGAAGGACAAGGGCAGCCAGCGCATGGGAACACCACCACCTGCAAGTTCCCCTCCAAGTTACACACCATCCTGACTTGAAAACATATCGCCGATCCTTCATCGTCGCTGGATCAAAATCCTGGAACTCCCTCCCTAACAGCACTGTGGGAGCACCTTCACCACACGGGCTGCAGCGGTTCAAGAAGGCAGCTCACCACCACCTTCTCAAGGGCAATTAGGGATGGGCAATAAATGCTGGCCTTGCCAGTGACGCCCACATTGCATGAACGAATTTTTAAAAAAAATTTCATAGAAGCATTGTTTTGGGTGCAAGAACAGAGAGACCTGGCGGTGTTTGTGCACAAATCTTCGAAGGTGGCAGGACAGGTTCTCTCTCTTAGGCAGTCCCTCGGAACCGAGGATGACTTGGTTCCACATTAAAAATGAGTTCGCAGGTGACTGATGAGTCCAATGCGGGACCTACAGTCTCTGTCACAGGTGGGGCAGATGGTGGTTGAAGGGGCGGGTGGGTGGAGTGCTTGGGTTGACGTGCGCTCCTTGCGCTGCCTGCGCTTGGCTTCCGCTTGCTCCCGGCGAAGAGACTCGAGGCGTTCGGCGCCTTCCCGGATGCTTCTCCTCCACTTTGTGCGGTCTTGGGCCAGGGATTCCCAGGTGTCAGTGGGGATGTTACACTTTTTCAAGGAGGCTTTGAGGGTGTCCTTGAAGCGTTTCCTCTGCCCACCTGGGGCTCTCTTGCCGTGCCGGAGCTCCAAGTAGAGCGCTTGTTTTGGGAGTCTCGTATCGGGCATGCGGGCAATGTGACCCGTCCATCGGAGCTGATCGAGCGTGGTCAAAGCTTCGATGCTGGGGATGTTGGCCTGAGCGAGAACACTGACATTGGTGCGCCTATCCTGCCAATGGATTTGCAGGATCTTGCGGAGGCAGCGTTGGTGGTACCTCTCCAGTGCTTTGAGGTGCTTGCTGTACATGGTCCATGTCTCTGAGGCATACAGCAGGGCAGGTATCACTGCTGCTCTGTAGACCATGAGCTTAGTGCCGGGTTTGAGGTCCTGGTCTTCAAACACTCTCTTCCTCAGGCGACCGAAGGCTGCACTCGCACACAGAAGGCGGTGTTGGACTTCGTCGTCGACGTCTGCCCTTGTTGACAGTAGGCTCCCGAGGTATGGAAAGTGGTCCACGTTGTCCAAGGCCTTGTCGTGGATTTTGATAATCGGGGGGCAGTACTGTGTGGCGGGGGCAGGTTGGTAGAGGACCTTTGTCTTACGGATGTTTAGTGTAAGGCCCATGCTCTCGTACGCTTCGGTGAAGGTGTTGACGATGGTTTGGAGTTCGACCTCCGAGTGAGCGCAGACGCAAGCAAGTCGTCTGCATACTGTAATTCGACGACAGAGGATGGGACGACCTTGGATCTGGACTGGAGGCGACGGTGGTTGAACAGTTTCCCGTTTGTTCTGTAAATTAGCTCCACTCCAGCGGGGAGCTTACTGAGGGTGAGATGGAGCAGTTAATAAAGCATACGGGATCCTGGGCTTATAAATAGAGGTGGAGAGTACAAAAGCCAGGAAGTTATGCTAAACCTTTATAAAACACTAGTTCAGCTCCAGCTGAAGTATTGTGTCCAATTCTGGGCACCACACTTTAGGAAGGATGTGAAGGCTTTGGAGAGGGTATAGAAGAGATTTACTAGAATGGTTCCAAGGATGCTGGATTACAGTTACGTGGATAGACTGGAGAAGCTGGGGTTGTTCTCCTTAGAGCAGAGAAGGCTAAGAGGAGAGCTGATAGAGGTGTTTAAAATCATGAAGGGTTTAGACAGAGTAAATAAAGAGAAACTGTTTCCAGTGGCTGGAGGGTCGATAACCAGAGGGGACAGATTTAAGGTGATTGGCAAAAGAACCAGAGGCGAGATGAGGAAAAAGTTTTTACACAACAAATGGTTAGAATTTGGAATGCACTGCCTGATAAGGTGGTGGAAAGAGATTCAATAGTTGCCTTCAAGGGGGAATTGGATAGGTGCTTGGGGGAGAAAGAATTGCAGGGATGTGGGGAAAGAGCGGGGGAGTGGGACTAACTGGATTGCTCTTCGAAAGAGCCGGCGCAGACTCGATGGGCCGAATGGCCTCCCTCTGTGCTGTACTATTATAATTCTATGTTATCCCTTGCACAGGAGATTATTCAGTCCATCATGTCTGTGCTGGCCAGTGCTCACTCCACATCGGAGCTACCCACTCTAATCCGATTTCTCGACTGTGTATAACACTGGTGAATGGTTTACACCAGGATTGCTCCCAGTTCGACAACCCCAATCTGCCCTTAAATTGTCGAGAGCACCTTAATACAGCTGTTTCTGCCCGACATTGTTGGAGCATTAAGACACTACAACTGGTACCTCCAATGTAACTTATCATGGGTAGATTTAGTGGGTAAAGTCACTGGGGATTTTTAAGTGACGCAATATTCTGGTAGGAAAAATATTTGTGCAACACTTCCTGTCAGTATTTTAGATGCAGTAGGACCAAATGTCGGTAAAAGTTTGCATTTAGGAATTTTTTTGAGTAAGTACCAAATGAGCTGAAATTCTTTAAGAACGTGTTCAGAAATTGCTTTCAATTTTTCTAAAATCAACGATAGTCTACGTTTCCTCATAAAGTGCCACTAGGCTCTGAATTTTTAGTTTCCGGTACTGCTTTATGATTTATTTTTATTACCGTTTCCCGAGAATGGCCTAACAAACATTCCAAATGCTTCTCCTAAAAGAAAGACTTGCATTTCTACAGCACCTGTCACAACCTCAGGACGTCCCAAAGCGCTCTACAGCCAATGAGGTACTTTTGAAGTGTAGTCACTGTTGTAAAGTGGGAAATGCGGCAGCCAATTTGTGCACAGCAAGCTCCCACAAACAGCAATGTCATAATGACCAGATAATCTGTTTTAGTGATGTTGATTGAGGGATAAATATTGGCCAGTACATTGGGGATAACTCCCCTGCTCATCTTCGAAATAGTGCCATGGGATCTTTTACATTTACCTGAGAGGGCAGACGGGACCTTGGTTTAATGTTTCATCCGAAAGACGGCACCTCCGACAGTGCAGCACTCCCTCAGTACTGCCCCTCCGACAGTGCAGCACTCCCTCAGTACTACCCCTCCGACAGTACAGCACTCCCTCAGTACTGCCCCTCCGACAGTACAGCACTCCCTCAGTACTGCCCTCTGACAGTGCAGCACTCCCTCAGTACTGCCCCTCCGACAGTGCAGCACTCCCTCAGTACTGCCCCTCCGACAGTGCAGCACTCCCTCAGTACTGCCCCTCCGACAGTGCAGCACTCCCTCAGTACTGCCCCTCCGACAGTGCAGCACTCCCTCAGTACTGCCCCTCCGACAGTACAGCACTCCCTCAGTACTGCCCCTCCGACAGTGCAGCGCTCCCTCAGTACTGCCCCTCCGACAGTGCGGCGCTCTCTCAGTACTGCCCCTCCGACAGTGCAGCGCTCCCTCAGTACTGCCCCTCCGACAGTGCAGCGCTCCCTCAGTACCGCCCCTCCGACAGTGCAGCGCTCCCTCAGTACCGCCCCTCCGACAGTGCAGCGCTCCCTCAGTACTGCCCCTCCGACAGTGCAGCGCTCCCTCAGTACTGACCCTCCGACAGTGCAGCACTCCCTCAGTACTGCCCCTCCGACAGTGCAGCACTCCCTCAGTACTGCTCCCCCGACAGTGCTGCACTCCCTCAGTTCTGCCCCTCCGACAGTGCTGCGCTCCCTCAGTACTGCCCCTCCGACCGTGCGACACTCCCTCAGCACTGCCCCTCCGACAGTGCAGCACTCCCTCAGTACTGCCCCTCCGACAGTACAGCACTCCCTCAGTACTGCCCCTCCGACAGTGCAGCACTCCCTCAGTACTGCCCTCTGACATTGCAGCACTCCCTCAGTACTACCCCTCCGACAGTGCAGCACTCCCTCAGTACTGCCCCTCCGACAGTACAGCACTCCCTCAGTACTGCCCCTCCGACAGTGCAGCGCTCCCTCAGTACTAACCCTCCGACACTGCAGCGCTCCCTCAGTACTGCCCCTCCGACCGTGCGACACTCCCTCAGTACTGCCCCTCCGACAGTGCAGCACTCCCTCAGTACTGCCCCTCCGACAGTACAGCACTCCCTCAGTACTGCCCCTCCGACAGTGCAGCACTCCCTCAGTACTGCCCTCTGACATTGCAGCACTCCCTCAGTACTGCCCCTCCGACAGTGCAGCACTCCCTCAGTACTGCCCCTCCGACAGTACAGCACTCCCTCAGTACTGCCCCTCCGACAGTGCAGCGCTCCCTCAGTACTGCCCCTCCGACAGTGCGGCGCTCTCTCAGTACTGCCCCTCCGACAGTGCAGCGCTCCCTCAGTACTGCCCCTCCGACAGTGCAGCGCTCCCTCAGTACCGCCCCTCCGACAGTGCAGCGCTCCCTCAGTACCGCCCCTCCGACAGTGCAGCGCTCCCTCAGTACTGCCCCTCCGACAGTGCAGCACTCCCTCAGTACCGCACTGGAGTGTCAGCCTGGAGTTTTGTGCTCACGTCTCTGGAGTGAGACTGAGAAACCTTGGTGTGTGTGTTTTTCTATTAAAAGAAAATTGTAATATTTCCTTGTTATTATTGCTTCTCTGCTGTTGTCTGGCACAGTTTGCAATTCAAGCTGTGCAAGCTCTCTCCCCAGCTTCCATGAAGTCATCTAGAAGAGGCAGGAGACAGGCGGCCTTGGAATTCACACCTGCTACCATCTGGCCCACAATTAAATCCTCCGCTACTGGTGCTGCCAGGCTCCTACCTGTTTTACTGTTGTACATCTGAGGATCGCGTGAAGTAATTAAACGCAGCTCCTGCCCGATGTAACATGGGAATGCTACTGACCCAATTTATATTGAACTAAACTTGCGAGTTTTTGTACAAAACTTTCCTTACAATTTTCGTAAAGGCTCAACAAAAGAATAAGCTATCGCTGGAGTGCGCCAAAGCTGAAGTTCGCTTGTACATCTGGGTCGTTTCTCGGATGTTTTATTTAGCTAGTAATTGTAGTAACAAGGCAGTTGTGCTCAAGGCCCACGCTGCTAAAGCCACATGTTTAATTATGATTGACATACTGGGGGAGATTTTCTGTGCCAGCGTTCCTGATACCTGCCAGGAGCGCACATTGTGAAATTCCGCTGCCCCATCCACTGAAATCATTGGTTGAAAAATCACAGGATAGCGTTGTACCATTCCCCAATCTGTGAAGCGGAAAATCTCCCTTCTACAGTTTACTGCAGTTTCACATAGAAACATCGAAAAATAGGAGCAGGAGTCGGCCATTCGGCCCTTCGAGCCTGCTCCGCCATTCAATATGATCATGGCTCATCCTCTATCTCAATACCATATTCCCGCTCTCTCCACATACCCCTTGATGCCTTTCGTGTCTAGCGTGCTGAGGGTTATCAGTAGCAGGGTCTTTGTTATCTTGCTTGCAATCCAGGAAACAACTGGCATGTGGTAACGCTGACCGAGTCTGGAGTAGTGCAGCTGTAAATACAGAGTCAATTCCAGCTGGTGTGTGACTCGGATCACCGGTTGAGTTTTTTTTTTAAGTTATTCGTGTAATGAGTTCAATGAAAAATTAATACGCAATAAATATTTATTCTGACCTGTAGGAATTTGAATTTGGAATTGTTTTTTGTCAGCTAATACTGTTTAATGTGTAAATATATATCATTAATAACCTTACATCTGGCCCACATCACATATTCCCACTAAACTGATCACCCAATTTCCCTTCCTAGCTGATATCATAAATGATCGCCTCTCTTCAGGCACTGCCCCTCTCCCTTTCAAAACCGCCATCATCTCCCCTTGCCCCAAATCCCACCCTCGGCCCCTTTGTCCTCATTAAATACCACCCCATCTCCAACCTTCCCTTTCCTCTCCAAAGTCCTTGAATATGTTACAAAAGCACAATTCTGCAGATGCTGGAAATCTGAAATAAAAACAGAAAATGCCGGAAACACTCAGCAGGTCAGGCAGCGTCTGTGGGGAGAGAAACAGAGTTAACGTTTCAGGTCGGTGACCTTTGATCAGAGCCTGCTCTGAAACTCTGTTTCTCTCTCCACAGATGCTGCTTGACCTGCTGAGTATTTCCATCATTTTCTGTTTCTATTCCTTGAATATGTTGTTGTCTCCCAGGTCCATACCCTTCTCTCCCACTGCTCTGTGTTTGACTTTCTCCAATCAGGTTCCTGCCCTTCCCACAACACCAAAAGGCGTGAATGTACATTCTCCGATACTCTCCTGGCCAGCCTTCGACTCTTTATACCGTTGCTCATCCGAATCCCTGCTGTATCTTGTCCCACACCAAGTCATGCTCGCCCATACTATCTGTCCTCACCTTGGCTCCTGGTCCTACCGACGCCACAAATTTTAAATCCTCATCCTTGTGTTTAAACTCCTCCGTGTGTGAGTGGAATAACTTGGAATAGTTTCATACGTGATCATGGAAATCAGTGGAAGCTTTTTTTAAATTCTTACTTTCACTCTCCCAGCGAAGATGAGATCTTTAATACCAGGCTGCCCTGTAAATGCTGTCTTCAGTTTATAAATAACTGCAGATCTGGCTAATGATATTTAACAGTATAATTTACATAGGATTCCATAGGATATACAGCACAGAAACAGGCCATTCGGCCCCACTGCTCCGTGCCGGTGTTTCTGCTCCACACGAGCCTCCTCCCACCCTTCTTCATCTCACCCCATCAACATATCCCTCTATTCCTTTCTCCCTCATGTGTTTATCCAGCTTCCCCTTAAATACATCGCCTATTCGCCTCAACCACTCCCTGTGGCAGCGAGTTCCACATTCTCACCACTTTCTGGGGAAAGAAGTTTATTCTGAATTCCCTATTTAGTAGAAGGAAAATGTTGCATGATATCTCCATGAGTCTTTCAAATAAAAAATTAACAAGGATTTTTTTTTGTGCGCTGTCAATTTAAGAAACATCTTGCTCGATTTTGATGACCAGCTGAGCCAGAGGACAGATGTGTGTAGGTTCACTCACTGCTCTCTGCTGCTCGTCTCCCAAACTGAGCATCGCCAACTGCAGTGATCCCGACGTGGGAGTGGTGGGGAACGGGGGGGGGGAGAAGGAATCGGGGTGGGGGAGGGAGGGCGGGTAGGGTCATGCCTGGCGACTCCTAGTGCCTCCTGTTAGCCAGCTACAGTGGAGACCGTGTAGGAGCAGGTCAGCCACCCAACCTATAGCAGCAGCGGTGTCAGCACCAGGCAAAAAGATCAAAGGTCATTTACACAAAGACAAATGACCTAACAGAATGCCAATGGAGTGTGAAAGATCGTCGCTTTATAGAATCATAGAAAGTTACAGCACGGAAGGAGACAATTCGGCCCATCGTGTTCGTGCCGGCCGACAAAGAGCTATCCAGCCTAATCCCACTTCCCAGCTCTTGTAGCCCTGTAGGTTACGGCACTTCAAGTGCACATCCAAGTACTTTTTAAATACGATGAGGGTTTCTGCCTCTACCACCCTTTCAGGCAGTGAGTTCCAGACCCCCACTACCCTCTGGGTGAAGAAATTTCCCCTCAAATCCCCTCTAAACCTCCGACCAATTACTTTAAATTTGTGCCCCCTGGTTATTGACCCCTCTGCTAAGGGAAATAGGTCCTTCCTATCCACTCTATCTAGGCCCCTCATAATTTTATACACTTCAAAGGAAACAACCCCAGCCTATCCAATCTTTCCTCGTAGCTAAAATTCTCCAGTCCAGGCAACATCCTCGTAAATCTCCTCTGCACCCTCTCTAGTGCAATCACATCTTTCCTGTAATGTGGTGACCAGAACTGCACGCAGTATTCTAGCTGCGGCCTAACTAGTGTTTTATACAGTTCAAGCATAACCTCCCTGCTCTTATATTCTATGCATCGGCTAATAAAGGCAAGTATCCCGTATGCCTTATAGTGGCTGACAACGGCCCAGAGTCTCGTGGATCAAGAGGTAAATTGGTGCGAAATGAATCTCATCTTCAAATTTTGTTATCTTTTCATTAAATGATACATTGTGAAAAATCACACTTTGGGATGACGACCTTCAGCCCTATTACTTCCACACTCTGGAACTCTGCCCTTAAACCCCTCTCCCTTACTCCCTCCCTCACTGCCTTCAAAAGTCTCCTTACAGCCACCTCCGGCCATATATTCGGATTTCACTCCCGAATTCTGCTGCTGCTTGGCGTCCGTTTTCGCATCTCTGAAACGGATTCGGGTGCTTTACTGCTTCAAACAGGGAGAATGCTCCTCTAATTCATGACAACGATAAATGTTTTTGCGGACAAATACAAACCATGTCCCGCATCGTCTAATCCTGCGCACTAGCTAAACTATCTGGCGGCTACGCACTTTGCCTGCTGGTGATGACAGTGCCCGAAGATGGCTGTAATTGCGTGCCGACATTAAATCGCTCCACCATTGGCGGCCCGTGCCTTCAGCTGCCAAGGCCCTAAGCTCTGGAATTCCCTCCCCAAACCTCTCCTCCTTTGAGATGCTCCTTAAAACCTACCTCTTTGATCAAGCTTTTGGTCACCTGTCCTAATATCTCCTTATGTGGCTCGGTGTCAAATTTTGTTTGATAATTGCTCCTGTGAAGCGCCTTGGGACGTTTCACTACATTAAAAGCGCTATATAAATGTGCGTCGGGTGTTGACTAGAGCCAGAAACTCTTTGCTATTGATGCTGATGCTTTAAGGACAGGTCAATTTACATTTTGAAGAGAAGAAACTGCAACAGAAGGGGAGGAGTATACAGCACGAAAATACTGCTTCAACCTGGTTATTGCCGTGGCAACTTGTATTCAAAAATGAAAGCTTAAGCCCACAATTCAGTAATCAGCAAAAGATCACTTTGTAAAGTTTAAGCCCCTTAGAGATTGAGTTTAGCTGAGCTCCGTACAGACCTGGGGAATGGAACAAAATGACCAGGAAATTCCTCGCCCCTCGTCCCGCTCTGCCGCACTTCCACCGAAGTTACGCCGGTGCAGTGGCTCTGAGGAATTTCCCGGTCAACATCTTGCTGGCTTGCACTGGACCATACAGTGCACTTACCCACTGCGGAGCTTACTGCTCCCTTGTTTAAATAAAGCACGGCACAAAACCCTACCATTTAACTACTTTCATCATTTGTTTCTTTCCCTTGCGCCTCTGTGATGCGCTTGGGATTTTTTTTTAACTACGTCACAAGCACTTTAGAAATGCTAGTTGTTGTTGATCAAAAATTAATCTGCGAAGAACCTTGAGCACTTCGAATTTTGTTTGACATTTTTAATGAAAATTGAAACTTGTTAATCAGTATTTTCGTGTTGTATGTTAATCATGATGAAAGTAGTAATTTTTGTCTTTTCCCCCCACCCTAGGATTCAAACTGTAACTACAGGGAGGCGGTTAAAAAGCTAATCCCACACTTGAAGTATTTGGACGACATTCCTGTGAGTGAGACCTGCATTCAGTCTAACAGTACCGTCAGTAAGGATTGGCTAATTGTGAAGGAAGCCATTAAGGATGGCATCTCAGCTGAGGATCTTGAAAATCTAGGTCTGTGAAATAACTCCCAAGCGATTATTAAAAACACCACAAGCACCCGTGAAATGTGGTCATTAACAGGAAAGAACATAAACATTTCTAGTGTCTTGTTGTAACAACTTACTCACGCTGTTAGTATCTGTACACAAAAGTGGTAATAGACCAGCAAATTGCCAGTAAAATGGATACTTTTAAAAATAAAGTTGTATATAATCACACACTTTAGCTTCGACCCTCTAAATGTTGAGTGTGATATTGAATATATTTGATTGGAATACTGTGTACAGAAATCTGTGCAAAACCCGATTTGATTATCTTGCAAAATAAGTCTTTTTTTAAAAAAAACATGTTTTGAATACATATTGATAGTCTTCTGTAAATGCAAACTGTTTCTTTAAACATCCAGGCGATAATATAACCCCCGGGAGGCCAGCTTCTTGGCAGCACAAGAATTGTTCATCTCGAAGGGCGTCAACTCCCCAGAGGCCACACAGCGCGGGGAGACTCTCCTCAGGGTCTCCTGTTGGCGTCCTCCGGGCAGGAGCTCCTGATACCAGACTTCAAGATGACGCGAGTGACCTAACGCACGGTAGTGAAACGTCCAGTTCTTTCTGTAATTAACCCCTTTCGAAATACTGCAGTGAATTTCTTTTACGCGGCGAGTTGTTGTGATCTGGAACGCGCTGCCTGAAAGGGCGGTGGAAGCAGATTCAATAGTAACTTTCAAAAGGGAATCGGATAAATACATAAAAAAAGGAAAATTTCCAGGGCTATGGGGGGAGTGGGACTAATTGGAGAGCTCTTTCAAAGAGCCAGCACAGGCACGATGGGCCGAATGGCCTCCTTCTGTGCTGAATGTTTCTATGATTCTAATTTCCTTTGCACCGTTCAGCATTCTCTGCTCTTTTCAATCGTGTAACTTCAGAGCTGTTGTTGCATTCGATGTTATGGAGTAAAATAATAAGAGTGCACCCCGAGCCACCCAGAATCTTCCACTGCCGTGTCCTCTGAATACACGTACTAAGATAGCAAAAAAACTAATGTCCTTGCAAAACAAAATAAGAAAGTACCAGAGTGAGCAAGTCGTAAATATGTCGACCTCAAAAAGTGCAGAGAATTCTGAATTAGCTTAGCCTTTTTTGATTTAAAAAAAATGTCAAGACCAGGAATAACTACAATGAGCATCATATCAATCAATATGTTCTACACAAAAAGGTTTGTTGGAGAAGTGGGTGCTTCATATGTGGGAAGCTGCCATATCTAGTTCCTTGGAGCTTAATTGAAGCTCACAGTGCATCAGAGAGACTTGGAAAAGGTAGCTGTTTGTGAGCAAGTCAACGATAGGTTGTTCTAATCTTCAAACTATAAAATCATTTCTAAAGGTCTGTTTTTTTGATTTTTTTTTGTCGATCAAAAATATACAGGAAAAACATCCCAGCTGTATTGTCACTTCCAAAAAGAAGGGGAATTGACAATATAAGATGAACGCTAGTTCGCTACAGCAAGGATGTCCTCTCACAAGGCCAACAATACTGAGGGGTCAGAAAATAATTTGGATTGGGCCCCTTGCAGAAGGGGCCGAGGAGGAGCTGGATGGGGGCAGTCGCTGCCTTGTGGGGATAGACTGAACCCAGAGAGGCACCCCTAGAGTCACAGACTCCCACCGGTCCCATGCAAATGAGGTGCCCTCCCGCTGGCCCTGCCAACTCTGGTGATTTCAGCGCTGGGAGATCACCAGCAGGAGCCATCCCGGCGTAATCACCAGGGGGCGGGGACGCGAGCTCAGCAGAGGGAAGGTGAGCAGGCGGTTTAGAATTAACTGCTGCCTAGAGAAGGTGAGGGGAACGCGTGGAGCAAACTATCTAGGGAGACGGTCGGCAAATTCAGGAGGGAGCTGGGTAGTTTTCAGGAAAAATAGGCGATTGAGGGGTATAAGAGGGAAGAGTGTGGGATTATTTGAAAATTGGGACCAGTCAGTTGTATCAAAATAGTCCTTTCCCATGTAAGGTATGTCCAGAAATACCGGCCTCACCACCTTAATGACTTCTTGGTTTTGTTCCCAGGTGCGGGCAGCATCTTTTGTGGAAATCCTGTCACAGCGCTTCGAGAGCGGAGGAAGAAGCAAGGTGTAAGGCTTTTCTGTGCTTTTATTGACAATTAATTGGACTAAGTCTGGCATGTGGTTGTGCTGTGCAAGAGCTGGTGCCTCTGCTATACAGAAATGGTTCAAATCCTCCAGCAAACGCTGCACCTGCGACACAAGTTGGCCTGTTTGAAGCAAATTCAGGATCCCACAGCAGCCCGGACACGCCTGCTCAGTCGCGAGCCTCCTCTTGTGAGGTTTCCCTTTGCCTCGTGCCATTGTTGCTCTCTCAAAAATCTGCTGTCTGTCCCTCAAAACCGATTCTCTTCTGCACCTTTACCATCACCAGTGGTTTGGAAGTCCCATTCCACAACTTGATATCTTCACCGGTGCGTCCGTGTGTGTGTGGTGACACAAAGACCTACTGCCTCTACTGCCACACTGTGCCAAGTAAAATATATTTTTTTTAAATAGAAAGAAAATCACTCAGTTCCTGCTGGTTTTGGCGAACCTTCCCCAGCGACAGAAAATGCTCTTTAATTGACCTCAGAATGTGCTTAAAGCAATTGGCCTCTAATTGCCCTCAGAATGTGCTTTAAGCAATTGGCCTCTAATTGACTTCAGGATGTGCTTAAAGCAATTGGCCTCTAATTGACCTCAGACTGTGCTTAAAGCAATTGGCCTCTAATTGACCTCAGAATGTGCTTAAAGCAATTGGCCTCTAATTGACCTCAGACTGTGCTTAAAGCAATTGGCCTCTAATTGACCTCAGAATGTGCTTAAAGCAATTGGCCTCTAATTGACCTCAGGATGTGCTTAAAGCAATTGGCCTCTAATTGATCTCTGACGTCCCTATTTATAAAGCAAGAAGACCTTGTAAACCTAAATGGACAGGCCAGGTTACATACTGCTCCCTGGGACAGCAGAGTATTACATTGTGTTTTACATGGTATATGCTCCTGTTTTGAGATTTTTAAAAAAGCATAGCCCACACTCCCTCTCAGCCTTACTGTGAGCAATGCCACGGGGGATCCACCATCCTCTATTAATAATCAATAACCAGAACAGGAAAAAAGGATAACATGCAAATCTGTAAAAATCCAGTGCCCCAAATAATGTGGAGTCATTCTGATGACTGAGTACTCAGAAAAGAGTTCAATTAGCTGTGACTCAGTGAGTAGCACCCTCGCCTGAGTCAGAACGTCCTGGGTTCGAGTCCCACTGCAGAGACCTGAGCCTATAATACAGGCTGGCACTCCCACTGCACTACTGAGGGAATGCTGCACTGTTTGAGATGTTAAACCGAGGCCCCGTCTGCCCTCTCAGGTGGATGCAAAAGATCCCACGGCACTATTTCGAAGAAGAGCAGGGGAGTTCTCCCCAGTGTCCCAGCCAACATTTATCCCTCAATCAACATCACTAAAAACAGATTACCTGGTCATTATCACATTGCTGTTTGTGGGAGCTTGCTGTGCGCAAATTGGCCGCTGCGTTTTCTTACATTACAACAGTGACTACACTTCAAAAGTACTTCATTGGCTGTAAAGCACCTTGGGATGTCCTGAAAGGCGCTGTAGAAATGTAAGTCTTTCTTTCTTCAGCAGTAACTTGTGTAGTTTGCAATGTTACGTAGTGGGAAAAACTCCACAGCATTTTGTAAGTGTACAATGAGATTTTTATACAGTTTCCCAGTGAAAGAAACCCTAGGTTTGTTGGCTTTGTATCAGCCTTGATCCTATACTGCTGGAATTAGTACCTCAGAGATTGCATAGTCATGGCATATCATTTGCACACTTTCTTTCCTCTACCCTGTTCTAACAGCACTGGCTCTTGCTGCAGTCTGGTTCCCCGGTTCTGAATGTGCTCTGGTAAGTCACCCTCGGTGGTCATTCCTCATGTGTGACCTCAGATGTTGGTGTGACATTGAGGCACAAGAGAGAGGAAGAAAGGGAAAAGTGAGATCTGTTTACGAGCTGGAAATCCAGAAAGTGCAGGTGCTACAAGAGCCGGTCAGAGGCTGGGTATTCTGCGGCGAGTGACTCACCTCCCGACTCCCCAAAGCCTTTCCACCATCTACAAGGCACAAGTCAGGAGTGTGATGGAATACTCTCCACTTGCCTGGATGAGTGCAGCTCCAACAACACTCAAGAAGCTCGACACCCCATCCACCACCTTAAACGTTCACTACCTCCACCACCGGCGCACCTTGGCTGCAGTGTGTACCATCTACAAGAAGCACTGCAGCAACTCGCCAAGGCTTCTTCGACAGCACCTCCCAAACCCGCGACCTCTACCACCTAGAAGGACAAGGGCAGCAGGCGCACGGGAACGCCACCACCTCCAGGTTCCCCTCCAAGTCACACACCATCCTAACTTGGAAGTATATCGCCGATCCTTCATCGTCGCTGGGTCAAAATCCTGGAACTCCCTCCCTAACAGCACTGTGTGAGTACCTTCACCACACGGACTGCAGCGGTTCAAGAAGGCGGCTCACCACCACCTTCTCAAGGGTAACTAGGGATGGACAATAAATGCTGGCCTGGACAGCGACGCCCACATCTCATGAATGAATTTTAAAAAATCACACCAGCTCTAGAGAGAACAAGGAAATATAAACAGCAGAGAAAGGGGCAAAAAGAAGCAGAACCAGACTGATAACCGGACTTCAAGGGTTAAGTTACGAGGAGAGATTACACAAATTAGGGTTGTATTCCCTAGAATTTAGAAGGTTAAGGGGTGATTTGATTGAAGTTTTCAAGATATTAAGGGGAACAGATAGGGTAGATAGAGAGAAACTATTTCCGCTGGTTGGAGATTCTAGGACTAGGGGGCAGAGTCTAAAAATTAGAGCCAGACCTTTCAGGAGTGAAATTAGGAAACACTTCTACACACATGACCATCAGAAGACTAGGCTGTCATGTGCTAAGGTCCCAGCTGATTAATGCTCCCACGCCTCTCTTTAATCAGCTAGACTAGCACACGCACACTGCATGTATTATTTATGCAAAAAGTCTGAGTACGGTCTGCTCTGGGCATGCAGAGGATTGTTTACGGTACAATTACTGAGGTCAGTCAATGATGTAACACGCCAAAATGCAGAGCTCATTTTTTAATACTATCAAACTGTAATTGTGCACACTATAAGTATCTAGCACACTAACTAACACACGCTCCCTCTGAAACACACCCAAGCACACAGGGCAAGCCCAATCAAATTTTTTTTTTAATTCATTCATGGGATGTGGGCGTCGCTGGCAAGGCCAGCATTTATTGCCCATCCCTAGTTGCCCTTGAGAAGATGGTGGTGAGCCGCCACCTTGAACTGCAGAGGGCAGTTAAGAGTCAACTGCATTGCTGTGGGTCTGGAGTCACATATAGGCCAGACTGGGTAAGGATGGCAAATTTCCTTCCCTAAAGGACATTAGTGAATCAGATGGGTTTTTATGATAATCTGGTAGTTTCATGGTCACCATTACTGATACTAGTTTTCAATTCCAGATTCATTTAATTAATTGAATTTAAATTCCCCAGCTGCTTGTGGTGGGATTTGAACTCACGTCTCTCAGATCATTAATCCAGGCCTCTGGATTACTAGTCCAGTAACATAACCACCATGCTACCGTACCCGTTAAATTCTGCAGCATGGAATGTAAATTCTGTGGCGACCTGTCCAGGCTTTGCGGACGTATCAATGTAATAAGTATTTTTAAAACAGTGTTGAATAACAGCACTAAACTGGTAGCCTTTATTTAGAAACAAATTGGTTATTTTAAACTGTTTAAAAGTAGTTTACTGGGCTCCGCTTCAAGTCACCTTTTTAGCTGTTTACAACAATATTTTCCACTGAACACCTAACTAGGTGAGGCAGAGCAGATCTTCCTGGCATAGCAATACCTGCTGTACTGAGTCTCAGCGGGGGCATTTGACCCCAGTCTTCTAATACACACTTATCTGTAGTTTGTTAATCCTCATATATTTAATACATTGCACAGTTCATCTGCTGGACTGGACTCAAAGCTTCTGCATAACCATATGATTCAGGAGCAGTGATCGATGGAGCCACATAATCCCTGTGCATTTCACACCTTGTACACCAAACCTGCAGGTGAGCAGCACAAGATGTGAAATGTGTGGGTTTAACGAGCTGCAAATCAATGGAGATTAGACACCATTCATACTCAGAACAGCAAGATTTAGTTCCAGCGCAGTTACAATGGGGAAAACTGGGGAAAGAAAACAAGGGAAATTATAGTCGTGGCAAAATTCCGCAGCAAAGGATTTGAGCACATAATCTGGGTTGACACTCCAGTGCAGTACTGAAGGAGGCTGCACTGTCGGAGGCCCCATCTGCCTGTTCAGGTTCTTCCAGCGTGCTGGCCAATATTTCTCCCCCAATCAACACCATCAAAAATATATTAACTAGTTATTCATGTCATTGCTGTTTGTTGGACCTTGCTGTGTGCAATTGGCTGCCGTGTTAGCCTACATAACAAGTAACTACTCTTCAAAAGTAATTCATTGGCTGTGAAGCGCTTTGGGAAATCCTGAGAACATGAAAAGCGTTATATAATTGCAAGTTCTTTCTTTCCTTGAATCTCAAATACAATAAGTTGAGAGGGGAAGTGAAGATGAAAATAAGATTGGCAAAGAGAGAATATGAGAGTAGAATGGCGGTTAACATAAAATGGAACCCAAAAGTCTTCTACCAGCATGTAAACAGTAAGCGGGTAGTAAGAGGCGGGGTGGGGCCTATTGGGGACAAAGAAGGTGATATATGCTTAGAGGCGCAGGGCAAGGCTAGAATACTCAATGAGTACTTTGTATTGGTGTTTACTAAGGAGGTGGATGCTGACAAAATATCGGTAGAAGTGGACAAGGTAGAAGCAACGGAAGGGGTGAAATTTGATGTACTAGATGTACAGGATGTACTAGAAAGGCTGGGTATGCTTAGAGTGGACAAGTCGCCTGGTCCAGATGGCTTGCATCCTAGGTTGCTAAGGGAATTGGGGGAGGAGATAGCGGAAGGGTTTGCCATAATTTTCCAATCTTCCCTAGATGCGGGGGAGGTGCCTGAGGATTGGAAAGTGGCAAATGTGACACCATTGTTCAAGAAAGGGTGTAAGGACAATCCTAGTAACTACAGGCTGGTTAGTTTAACATCAGTGGTGGGTAAAGTTTTAGAAACAATAAACAAGGAAAAAATTAATGGGCACTTGAAGAGATTTAAGCTAATTAAGGAGAGCCAACACGGATCTGTAAAAGGCAGATAGTGTTTGACTAATCTAATTGAATTTTTTGATGAAGTAACAGAGAGGATTGATGAAGGGAATGAAATGGATGTTGTCTACATGGATTTTCGGAAGGCGTTTGACAAAGTGCCACATAGAAGGCTGGTTAACAAAATTGAGGCTCATGGAATAGGTGGGTCAGTGGCAGCTTGGAGTGCATGTCCACAGATCCCTGAAGGTAGCAGGCCAGGTAGATAAGGTGGTTAAGAAGGCACACGGAATGCTTGCCTTTATTAGTCGTGGCATAGAATACAAGAGTGGGGGGGGTTATGCTTCAACTGTATAAAACACTAGTTAGGCCTCAGCTAGAGTACTGCATGCAGTTCTGGTCACCACATTACAGGAAAGATGTGATTGCACTAGAGAGGGTACAGAGGAGATTTACAAGGATGTTGCCGGGAGTAGAGAATCTTCACTATGAGGAAAAACTGGACAGGCTGGGTCTGTTTTCCTTGGAACAGAGGAGGCTGAGGGGAGACTTTATTGAGGTGTATAAAATTATGAGGGGCATAGATAAAGTGGATAGAAAGGACCTATTTCCCTTAGCAGAGGGGTCAAAACCAGGGGGCACAGATTTAAAGTAATTGGTGGAAGGTTTAGAGGGGATTTGAGGGGAAATTTCTTCACCCAGAGGGTTGTGGGGGTCTGGAACTCACTGCCTGAAAGGGTGGTAGAGGCAGGAACCCTAACCACATTTAAAAAGTACTTGGATGTGCACTTGGGATGCTGTAACCTGCAGGGCTACGGACCAAGAGCTGGGAAGTGGGATTAGGCTGGATAGCTCTTTGTTGGCCAGCGCAGACACAATGGGCCAAAATGGCGGCCTCCTGTGCTGTAACTATCTATGATTCTGTAAAGAATTGGCTTGAGGACAGAAAACAGCGAGTTGTGGTAAATGGCTGTTTTTCAGACTGGAGGATGGTAGACAGTGGTGTTCCCCAAGGGTCTGTGCTGGGGCCACTGCTTTTTTTGATATATATAAATGACCTGGATATTGGAATACAGAGTAGAATTTCTAAATTTGCTGATGACACCAAACTTGGGGGTGTGGCAAACAGTGAGGATGATACCAATTGACTGCAACAGGACATAGAAAGGCTAGCAGAATGGGCAGACAAGTGGCAGATGGAATTTAATACAGAGAAGTGTGAGATAATGCATTTTGGCAGAAGGAACAGGGAGAGGCAATATACACTTAATGGCACAGTTTTAAAGAGTGTGCAGGGACAGAGGGACCTGGGAGTTAATGTGCATAGGTCCCTGAAGATGGCAGGACATATTGAGAGAGTGGTTAACAAAGCATATGGGATCTTGGGCTTCATAAATAGAGGTATTGAGTACAAAAGTAGAGAAGTTATGCTGAACCTTTATAAAGCGCTGGTTAGGCCACAACTGGAGTATTGCATCCAATTCTGGTCACCACACTTTAGGAAGGATGTGAAGGCTCTTGAGAGGGTGTAGAGGAGATTTACCAGAATGGTTCCCGGGATGGGGGATCTTAGCTACAAGGACAGGTTGGAGAAGCTGGATTTGTTTTCATTAGAGCAAAGGAGGTTGAGGAGTGATTTGATAGAAGTGTACAAGATTATGACGGGTTTGGATAGGCTAGACGGGGAAAGGCTGTTCCCACTAGTTGATGGTACAAGGGTGAGGGGACACAGATTTAAGGTTTTGGGCAAGAGATACAGGGGGGATGTGAGGAAAAACGTTTATTCGCAGCGAGTGGTGAGGACCTGGAACTCGCTGCCGATGGAAGTGGTGGAAGCGGAGACACTCAATGTTTTCAAGGGGAGATTGGATAGGCACTTGAGGGAAATAAACTTGCAGGGCTACGGGATAGAGCGGGGGAATGGGACTGACTGGATTGCTCTACAGAGAGCTGGCACGGACTCGATGGGCCGAATGGCCTCCTTCTGTGCCGTTATTACTCTATGACTCTTTGGAAAGTGGAAAATTCATAAATGTAAATGTACTTTATACTATATTTGAACTCATCTAATTTACCAAGTTATTCAACATGTCGTCGTTGTTGGGGTTTGAAGGCCCGATACATTTGCTCAAAGATTAAGATTTCTCGTGAGCTGTGTAATCAGCCTGCTGTTTTTCCGGGGGTTTTTTTCATTCTCAGGATGTGGGTGTCGCTGGCAAGGTTGGCATTTATTTCCCATCCCTAGTTGCCCTTGAGGAGGTGGTGGTGGGCAATGTTCCCTGTAAGCTGACTGGCCACGCAGCTGTCTGGAGCTCCGCGCAGCCGGCTCATCGGCTTTTAAATCCAGAAACTGCACACGCGCACGCGGCCCCAAAAAAAACTTAGAGGGAACGTTGGTGGTGGGCCTTCTTCTTGAACCACTGCAGTCCGTGTGCTGAAGGTGCTCCCACAGTGCTGTTAGGTTAGGTGCTCTAGGAGTTTGACCCAGCGACGATGAAGCAACGGCGATATATGTCCAAGTCAGGATGGTGCATGACCTGGAGGGGAACTTGAAGCTTTATACTTACCGTACAAAGCTAAAGATACAGACTGCAGATGGATATTGGACTGATGTGGTTGTCGCAGATGCTCCCATTAATAGTTGTTCATCTCTATTCACAGGTATCAAGTGGTGGAGCAGGGAACTGGTTCAGTCAGTATACTCACTCACCAGAGCACACCTACGATTCACTAGAAATCGACAGCAGAACCCGAGAAGATATTTTCTCTGAGCTGAGGGCCTGGAGGGAGGAGCACAACAGGTAGGTACTCTCGGCATTCTACAAACAAACGCAGTTTGGAATTCTCCAGAACAGAAAACAATCGTGAGAGGAAGAACAAATGCTGGAAACTTTAAATGAGTTGCGCTGAAGCATCTCCACTCGGAACGCTAACCTTAACTCACCTGCAGCGCTAACCTTAACTAACCTAAAACACTAACCTTAACTCACCTGCAGCGCTAACCTGCAACACTAACCTGCAACGCTAACCTTTACTAACCTGCAACGCTAACCTTTACTAACCTGCAACGCTAACCTTTACTAAGCTGCAACGCTAACCTGAACTCACCTGCAGCGCTAACCTTTACTAACCTGCAGCGCTAACCTTCACTCACCTGCAGTGTGTTTCCAGCACTTGCTGTTTCTATTTCAGAAAATTATTCATAGTGATGGATTTTTTTGGTAAAACCAGGCCATACTGGAACACAGAATCTATACCAGCTAGTGAGATTTCCAATTGCCATTTAATAGCTGTGAGAGCAGTTTGTACCAAGGTGAAACTAGATGCTGATCCTTCAGGTTTAATCAGAGAATAATCTGAATGATGGCTTTACAACAGGAGGGAGCTTTCTTTGATAGAAAAGTTGTTTTGAAATCCACAAAAGAAAGGCACTCCCGAGAGGATTAAAATCGATTTGGTTTCCATATTTGGGGATCAGCTATGTGCAAATACGTAATGAGCAGAATGCAATACAGGCACTGCATAAACTGCAGCCATTGCCCAGTATGCACTAGGTGTGTCTGCATGTTTGTGTGTGTTTGTGCGTGTTTGCGCGCACGTTTGTGTGTGTGTTTGTGTGGGGTGTGTGTGTGTGTGTGTGTGTGTGTGTGTGAGTGGGGGGTGTGTGCGTGCGTGTGGGGGTGTGTGTGTGTGTATGTGTGGGTGTGTGTGAGTGTGGGGGGTGTGTGTGTGGGTCTGTGTGTGTGTGTATGTGTGGGTGTGTGTGAGTGTGGGGTGTATGTGTGGGGGGTGTGTGTGTGCGTGTGGGTCTGTGTGTGTGTGTGTGAGTGTGGGGTGTATGTGTGGGGGGTGTGTGTGTGCGTGTGGGTCTGTGTGTGTGTGTGTGAGGTGTATGTGTGTGGGTTGTGTGTGTGCGTGTGGGTCTGTGTGTGTGTGTGTGTGTGTGTGTGGAGGGTGTGTGGGAGGGGGTGTGTGTGGAGGGTGTGTGTGGGAGGGGGTGTGTGTGGGGTGTGTATGGGGGAGGGGGGGTGTGTGTGACGGGTGTGTGGGGTGTGTGTGAGGTTGTGGGGGGGGGGTGTGGAGGTGTGTGTGGTGGGTGTGTGGGGGGGTGTGTGTGTGTGTTGGGTGTGGGGTGTGTGTGTGGGGTGTGTGTGTTGGGGGTGGTGTGGGGGTGTGTGTGTGGGGGTGTGTGTGTTGTGGTGGGGGTGAGTGTGGGGGGTGTGTGTGGGGTGTGGGGTGTGTGTGTGGGGTGTTGTGTGTGGGTGTGGTTTGTGTGTGGTGTGTGTGTTGGTGTTGTGTGTGGGGGGGGTGTGGGTGGGGGGTTGTGTGTGTGGGTGTGGGGAGGGTTGTGTGTATGGGGTGTGTGTGGGAGTGTGGGTGTTGTGGTGTGGTGTGTGGGGTGTGTGTGTGGGTACTGTGGGGGGGTGTGTGTGTGGGGGGTGTGTGTGGGAGGGGTGTTGTGGGTGGGTGTGTGGTGTGGGTGGGGGTGTGTGTGTGTGGTGGGTGGGGTGTGGGTGTGTGTGTGGGTGGGGTGTGTGTGTGTGGGTGGG
>CM059434.1:2440167-2487110 GCA_030390025.1 Squalus acanthias | reverse complement strand
GTGTGGGGTGTGTGTGTGTATGTGGGGTGTGTGTGTGTGTGTGTGGGGTGTGTGTGTGGGGTGTGAGTGTGTGTGTGTGTGGGGGGGGGGGTGTGTGTGTGTGTGGGGGGGTGTGTGTGTGTGGGGTGTGTGTGTGTGTGTGGGGTGTGTGTGTGTGTGTGGGGGGTGTGTGTGTGTGTGGGGTGTGTGCGTGGGGTGAGTGTGTGTGTGTGTGGGGTGTGTGTGTGTGTGTGGGGTGTGTGTGTGTGTGGGGTGTGTGTGTGTGGGGTGTGTGTGTGTGGGGGGTGTGTGTGTACGTATGCACGCACATTGGGTGAGGACAGGATCAGGCTCTCCGTGCGTGAAACGCCCACTGCCACTTACTAGGTTCACACATGAAGAATTGACACTTGTGCGAGGTATCAGAAGGCTGCTGTGCCCATAAGTGTGCCTTTAGGAAAGGAGAGGAACTTGGGGGGAAATAAAATAATCTCTTACACTTCCCCATGTTTGTTTTAGGTCTCCAGCCTTAGTAAAAGAAATCAATAGCATAGAGATGAGCACAGCACTGACACCTATATAACTCCTTCTTCTAAAGGCGCCTTGAGGCTATTTTTAAGGAACAAGAACCACAAGTGTTGAAGATTCATCACGATGATAATGATGTCCTGAGTGACTGTTCTGGTGACGAGGAGGCCAAGGACAACTGCTCCGATGAATGGACTGACCCTGTTTCCCCAGAATCTGCGTGCCTCTCACCTTTACTCCCTTCACCCCCAAGTAAGTTGGACTCATTTGATTTAAAAATGCAATTTGGTTTCGATCTTGTTCAGGTCTGTACTGCTTTTTGCAAACTATTCCAAGACGTTTCAACTTGCTGCCTTGGGTCTCAAGCTTTCCGCTTGGTTTCAGTTGGTTGTTTATATATCGCAACAGAATGTAGCCCTAAAATCAGACAATCTTACAGCGCAGCGGGAGGCCATTCAGCCCATCGTGCCTGTGCCTGCTCTTTGAAAGAGCTATCCAATTAGTCCCCTGCTCCTTCCCCATAGCCCAGCAAATTTTTACTTTTCGAGTATTTATCCAATTCCCTTTTGAAAGTTACTGTTGAATCTGCCCTTTCAGGCAGCGCATTCCAGATCACAACAACTCGCTGTGTAAACATTTTTTTCCTCATGTTGCCTCTGGTTCTTTTGCCAAGCACCTTAAATCTGTGTCCTCTGGTTACCGACCCTTCTGCCACTGGAAACAGTTTCTCTTTATTTGCTCTATCAAAACCCCTCATGAATTTGACACCTCTATTAAATCTCCACTTAACTTTCTCTGCTCTAAGGAGAACAACCTCAGTTTTTCTAATCTCTCCACATAACTGAAGTCTTTCATCCCTGGAACCATTCTGATAAATCTCCTGTGCACCCTTTCCAAGGCCTTGACATCCTTCCAGTGTTTTGTAGCATAGTTTCCTTGCTTTTGTACTCTATCCCTCTATTTATAAAGCCCAGGATCCCGTGTGCCTTTTTCACAGTCTTCTCAACTTGTCCCGCCACCTTCAAAGATTTGTGCACTACACCCCCAGGTCTCTCTGTTCCTGCACCCCCTTTAGAATTGTACCATTTAGTTTATATTGCCTCTTCCTACCAAAATGAATTATTTCACACTTCTCTGTGTTAAATTTCCTCTGCCATGTATCTGCCCATTTCACCAGTCTATGTCCTCCTGAAGACTATTACTATCCTCCTCACTGTTTACCACATTTCTGAGTTTCATGTCATCTGCAAACTTTGAAATTATGCTTTGTATACCCAAGTCGAGGTCATTAATATAATTAATATATATCAAAAAGAGCAGTGGTCCTAATACCGACCCCTGGGGAACACCACTGTACACTTCCCTCCAGTCTCAAAAACAACCGTTCACCACAACTCTCTGCTTTCTGTCCCTTCGCCAATTTTGTATCCACGCTACCACTTTAAGTTCAGCATGAGGTACGGGGCGGGAGGGAATCCCCGCGGAGAGTTCAGCGTGAGGTACGGGGCAGGAGGGAATCCCCGCCGAGAGTTCAGCGTGAGGTACGGGCCGGGAGGGAATCCCCGCGGAGGGTTCAGCGTGAGGTATGGGCCGTTTTAACTCCTGGGCTTCATTTGAATACTGTAGTACTGTCTCCCGCCCGAAACCGGCGGGACGTCAGAGATGGCGGTCGGTCGGGAGCAGAGATTGGGAGGGGAGCCCGTGGACACCGGCCACCCAACATAGGAACCGGAGGAGGCCATTCAGCCCCTCGAGTCTGTTCCACCATTCAGTTAGATCGTGGCTGATCTGTATCTTAACTCCATCTACCTGCCTTGATTCATAGAATGGTTACAGCACGGAAGAAGGCTATTCGGTCCGTCGAGCCCGTGCTGGCTCTCTGCAAGAGCACCTCAGCTAGCCTTACTTCCCCGCCCTCTCCCTGTAGCCCTGCATAGAATCATACAAGATTCCATAACCCTTAATACCCTTACCTAACAAAACTCTATCAATCTCAGTTTTGAAATTTTCAATTGAACCACAGCCTCAACAGCTTTTTGGGGGAGAGAGTTCCAGATTTCCACCACCCTTTGTGTGAAGAAGTGCTTCCTGACATCACCCCTGAACGGCCTGGCTCTAATTTTAAGGTTCTGCCCCCTTGTTCTGGACTCCCCCACCAGAGGAAATAGTTTCTCTCTATCGACCCCATCAAATCCTTTAATCATCTTAAACATCTCAATTAGATCACACCTTAATCTTCTAAACTCGAGGGAATACAAGCCCAGTCTATGCAACCTGTCCTCATAATTTAACCCTCTAAGCCCCGGTATCATTCTGGTGAATCTGCGCTGCTCCCCCTCCAAGGCCAATATATCCTTCCTGAGGTGCGGGGCCCAGAACTGAATGCAGTTACTCAGATGGGGTCTAACTAGAGCTTTATAACCCAATGGAACTGTCCCTGGCATGGCTGGTTAAATGTGCTTCTCCAATCAGTCAATGTCTCTCTCTTTCAGGTTTGTCTTCCAATACAGAAAGCTTGCTGGTCGCAGCCTTTAATCGAGCGTTGTCTCCAATTCCTCCGTCACCTCAGGAAGCGCCCGCAAGATCGCACAAAGTACTTGACTTCAGGGTTAGACGCTTGAGAAGGGCTCTCCAGGTAGAAAGCAAACCCTTGCAAGAAGACGGTGAAGACTGCACTGTGCTCGGTGAAGACAGGGCAGCTGCATGTTCACATGGAGTTAAACCAAAAAGTAGGCTCGAGGACAGGCTGAACGTGTACTCTGCCATCGAGAGCCTAAGACCCGTTTCTGGACCAGCTACTGTTGGACCAAGAAGTGTGAGGTATGACTCGCTCAGTGCTGTGCCTTCTATTTAAAACTTTGGCAGCATCTGGCTAAATCACATTCTACGACAGAGTATCATTTAGGATGTTGACAGAAGTTAGAGTAACTTGTTTTGTTTACAGTAAGGCACCATTGATACCAAAGACCATAGAATAATACAGCACAGAAGGAGGCCATTCGGCCCATCGTGCCTGTGAAAGAACTCTCCAATTAGTCCCACTCCCCTGCTCTTTCCCCATAGCCCTGCAAATGTTTCCTTTTTAAGTATATATCCAATCCCCAATATGAGCAATCAAAAATTTGGTGCTATATTTTCCTCTTCGATGAAGAATGGCAAGATGCCCGTTTTAATCAAAATTGCAGAAATGTGCAGTTTGGAAACACGTAATTCCTGAGGATCTGATTTTGTTAATGGCAATGCAAAAAGAGCCAATCACAGCGCACATATCATGTCACGGTGATCCTTTAACACTCCTCTAAAAACTAAGGAGACACTTAACTTTTACAAGTGCCGAACTGGCTGTGGAGTGGGTGATATTTGTTTAAATCCAAGAAGCCCGTTTTACTGAGCAGACCCTGGACATGTGGTCACAGAGTTACGGTGGGAGAAGGACAGTCCCCAAAGATCCAAAGGAGGCAGCACAGTAATGATGATTTCACAGTGAAAATGATGATTACATCTTTGGTTTAAAAAAAGTTTGTAGCTTGTGCCTTGTTAAATAAGCTGGAGTTTGTAATTGCACTTGCCCTCTTTCTCCATTGTACCGATTTGACTGTCGGTGGCAACCAGCTCTTTTAACTTGAAATTAATGAATGACTATTACACATATCTAAATATAGTGGTGCAATAGTGTCGTGGTTATGTCACTGGACCAATAATCCAGAGAACGTGAGTTAAAATCCCACCAGTTTGAGAATTTGAATTCAGTTTAAAAAAAAAAAATCTGGAAATAAAAAGCCGATATCAGTGAAAGTGACCATGAAGCTGTCGGATTGTCATAAAAAGCCAACGGGTTCACTCATGTCCTTTAGGGAAGGAAACCTGCCGTCCTTACCCCGGTCTGGGCCTATATGTGATTCCAGTCCCACACCAACGTGGTTGATTCTTAACTGTCCCTCTGAAGTGCCCTCCAGCATGCTACTCAGTTACCCCAGGGCAACTAGGGATGGGCATGTGGCCCCACACATCCTGAGAATGAATTAAAAAAATATACTTTTTTAAAAATTTGTTCACGGGATGTGGGCGTCATTGGCAAGGCTGGCATTTATTGCCCTCCCTAATTGCCCTGAGAAGGTAGTGGTGAGCCGCCGCAGTCTGTGTGCTACTAAATATTGGGAAGACCGAAGCCATTGTTTTCGGTCCCCGCCACAAACTCCGTTCCCTAGCCACTGTCTCCATCCCTCTCCCTAACTTCTGTCTGAGGCTGAACCACACTGTTCGCAACCTTGGTGTCATATTTGATCCTGAAATGAGCTTCCGACCACATATCCGCAGCATAACAAAGACCGCCTACTTCCACCTCCGTAACATCGCCCGTCTCCGCTCCGCCTCAGCTCATCTGCTGCTGGAACCCTCATCCATGCCTTTGTTACCTCTAGACTTGACTATTCCAATGTTCTCCTGGCTGGCCTCCCACATTCCACCCTACGTAAACTTGAGGTCATCCAAAACTCTGCTGCCCGTGTCCTAACTCGCACCGAGTCCTGTTCGCCCATCACCCCTGTGCTCGCTGACCTACTTTGGCTCCCAGTTAAGCAGCACCTCGATTTCAAAATTCTCATTCTTGTTTTCAAATCCCTCCGTGGCCTCGCCCCTTCCTATCTCTGTAATCTCCTTCAGCCCCACAACCCCCGACCCAAGATATCTGCGCTCCTCTAATTCTGCCCTCTTGAGCATCCCTGATTATAATTGCTCAACCATTGGTGGCCGTGCCTTCTGTTGCCTAGGCCCTAAGCTCTGGAACTCCCTGCCTAAACCTCTCCGCCTCACTACCTCTCTCTCCTCCTTTAAGACGCTCCTTAAAACCTACCTCTTTGACCAAGCTTTTGGTCACCTGTCCCTAATTTCTCCTTATGTGGATCGGTGTCAATATTTTTGTCTTACAATACTCCTGTGCAGCGCCTTGGGACGTTTTACTACGTTAAAGGCTCTATATAAATACAAGTTGTTGTTGTTGTTTATAGCAGTTTGATGCAATTCAAATGGCATTTAAGAGTCAACCACATTGCTGTGGATCTGGACTCACATATAGGCCAGACCGGGTAAGGACGGCAGATTCCCTGAAGGGCATTAATGAACCAGAAAGGTTTTTACGACAATCTGGTAGTTTCATGGTCACCATTACTGATACTAGCTTTTTATTCCAGATTAATTTAATTAACTGAATTTAAATTCCTCCGCTGTCGTGGTGGGATTCTGCACTCATGTCACGGGATCATTAGCCCAGGCCTGTGGATTACTAGTCCAGTAACATAACCACTATGCTACCGTTCCCGATAACACAAGATTAACCCAAGTAATCTTTTACTGCTCCACAGCCACCTTTTGTTGCAATGTCACCACATTTCCTCCAACAATTTATCCTTCCGTTCCCATACGATCACCTGTGACCTACCCCAGGGCTCCATTCTTTATTGCCTCTTCACCATCCTCTTTACATGCTGCCATTTGGCTGAAGGTTCTGCCTGTAAACTGGTAACACTCAACGTTATCTCTTTGCTCCACCTTCAGTTCCACCACTCCTGCTACCCTCTGCAACTCCCTGTTCTGCGTTGAGGTGCTGGATCCCCTTTAGCTCCGTGCAGCACCTTTGTGCCGCTGGACTTCCATCAGCCTCCCTGGCTGCCGCCTCAAACCTTGCACGGAGGAACGAAGCCTCAGCATCCTGCTTGGTGCATGGGAACACCACCACCTCCAAGTTCCCCTCCCAAGTCACACACCGTCCCAACTTGGACATATATCGTCATTCCTTCATTGTCGCTGGGTCAAAATCTTGGAACTTCCCACCTAACAGCACCGTGGAAACACTTTCACCACACGGACTGCAGTGGCTCACCACCACCTTTTCAAGGGCAACTAGGGATCGGCAATAAATGCTGGCCTTGCCAGCGACGCCCACATCCAAAAGAATGATGAAAAGAAAAACATAAATGTTTTCACAACATCAGTAGATTTAAACTTCAACTGCAACTTTCAATTGTTATCCTGTCAAATCTTGGCGATGATCGGACGTATCAGATTTCCCCACTTCTGTCAGGTGAGCTACTTATAACGGATGTATTTTCATTGGCAGGTCGCAGGTTGACAAGAGGCCTCAAAAAGTTATTGACAGTCATCAGCCAATAATCCGTTCATCCACAAAAACACCCGAGAGGCCTCTCCCCCTGAACCCTGTACGACCCCTGACTGCTAAGGCTGCGCTACAGCGATTGCCAAATAGACCATTACTTCTGCCCAGCCGAGGAAGCAAGACAACAAGCTGATGGCCACAGGTATAAAGACAGACTGTTGCAGGCACCTTACCGAGCACTGTAATGCTTAGGTGATTATTAATGGTAGACTTCAATCTCTTGTCTAGTATGCACGATGCAAAATGTTCTGCCACTAAAGCTTTATTGTCCTGAGATGGAGATTGAAATCCTTGATGATTTCAATCTCCTTCTCAGCTGCTCTTGCCCGTCCTCCTCCAAATTCATCACCCTCCTGTCCTCCCTAAACTTCTCCTTCCTTTTGAACTCTCCTACCCATATTCATGACCTACCCCCTCGGCTTTGCCATCTTCCGCGGCGTCTCTACTCCCTTGGTCTCGATCACTGACGAGGCTTTCCTGACCATATGTATCCCCCACCAGTCACATCCCCCACCAGTCACATCCCCCACCAATCACATCCCCCATACCCTCTTCCAACCCCACATCCCCCATACCCTCTTCCAACCCCACATCCTTCTGTGTTGCCCTGGAAAAAAAAACTCTTCCCCCACCAAGTTGCTTACAGCGGCACTTTCAAACTCCAAACTGCCCAGCCTTTGGCCTTCCGTTCACCACGATACCTCTGCAGGTGTCAGTTTTTACTCAACCACTCCCTCGCCTCCACCTTTGATACCTAGCAAAACCATCACTGTCTCCCATCCCAAACATTCTCCCCTTTACGGCCCCTATCTTCGCTTCCTCAAATCCAAGGGGCGCAGACTTGAGCATCTCTGGTGCAGAATTGGCTTAGCCACCATAGCCAGATCAGGCTGGACCATATCAAGTTCAACCAGGCTTTGCTCTCTTCTACCGAAACCGTCCGCTACTCTAGGACCATCCTGGAGAGCAAAGATGATGACTCCTGGCTTCTCCATAAACCCAACTCCCCTTTCCTGTCCTCCCTCATCTCTAACAGCAAGTGCGAGAAGCTCATGGACTTGTCACCAAGATAGAGACCATCCATTCAGCTGCCTCTGCTGCATTTACCCCTTCCCTTGCCCACTAAGCCAAGCCTAGCCCTAAACCCTCATCTGTTTCTCTCCCATCTCCCTCATGCCCTCTCCGAGCTCATCACATCCATGAGACTCACCTCCTACTCCCTTGACTCGATTCCCACTTAACTTCTGACCACCCAACTTCCCCTCCTGGCCCCCATGTTACCTGTCATTGTAAATGGTTCTGTCTCCTCGGGCACTATACTTCTGCCCTTCAAAACCAACATCTCCCCCCCCCACCCCCCCTTAAAAGACCCATCCTTGTACCCACAAGGTCCCCCTCCTCTTCTTGAGCAACATGCTGCCCTTTGGTGACTACATCCACAGTTCTACCTCTTCACCATCGCTCTTGACTCCTCCACTGCATCAGTGCTGTCAGATTGCTTGTCCGACTTCCAGTTTTGGATGACCTGCAATTTCCTTTAACTCAAAATTGGGAAGACCAAAGCCCTCATCTTCGGCCCCTGCCACAAGCTCCATGCTCTCACCATCGGCCTCCCTGGCCACCGTCTCAGGCTGAACCAGATTGTTTGCAACCAAGCCATCCTGCTCGACCCTGAGCTGAAATTCCGATCCCATATCCTCGCCACCATTGTGATACCACCTGCCTCCATCCGTGCCTCAGACTACCTACTGCTGAAACTCTCATCCTTGCCTTTATCACCTCCAGACTTGACTATTCCACTGCTCTCTTGGCCGACCTCCCATCCTCCATAAACTTGAGCTCATCTAAAAATCCCGCTCATCCATCACCTCTTTCCTTAATAACAACAGAAAACGCTGGAAAAACTCAGCAGGCCAGGCAGCATCCGTGGAGAGAGAAAGAGAGTTAACGTTTCAGGTCGATGACCTTTCATCAGAACCTCTTTCCTTGCTGATTTACAACGCCTCAAATTTAAAATTCTCATCCTTGTGTTTAAACCCTTCATCGTCTCGCCCCTCCCTATCTCGGTTAATTCCTTCAGCCCTACAACGCCCTCCCTCAACTCCCTGTTCCTCTCCTGTGCACACCCCCGTCTCTGACCCACCATTGGTGGCCGTGCCTTCAGCTGCCTTGGTCCCACACTCTGGAATTCCCTCCCTAAACCTCTCCTCCTTTCTCCTGCTTTAAGACGCTCCTTAAAACCCACCTCTTTGACCAAGCTTCAGATCAACTCTCCTAATATCTCTTTCCTTGGCTCAGTGCACATTTTTATTTTGCTTACACCTCTGTGAATTGCCTTGGGATGGTTTTCTACGTAAAAGACGCTATATAAATGCAAGTTGCTGATGTTGTTATGGTGCATTTGACAACAGGTAAGTTGTATCACAAACTGTAAAAGATGTCCTGCAAAGTTTCCTAAAGAGTCATGTCTTGTACCATTCTGTGCTTGATGAACACAATATAAACTACTTTAACCTGTTTATATTGTACAAAACTGAAAAGCTATCCCTACAAAATGTAAACTTGTGTAGAAAGGTGTCAGTGTCAGGGGACGGTAGCGTAGTGGTGATGTCACTGGGCTAGTAATCCAGAGGCCTGGACTAATGATCCGGAGACGTGAGTTCAAATCCCATTTAAATTAAATAAATCTGGAATAAAATGCTAGTATCAGTAATGGTGACCATGAAACTATCGGATTGTCGTAAAAACCCATCTGGTTCACTAATGTCCTTTAGGGAAGGAAATCTGCCGTCCTTACCCGGTCTGGCCTATATGTGACTCCAGACCCACAGTAATGTGGTTGACTCTTAACTGCCCTCTGAAATGGCCTAGCAAGTCACTCAGTTATATCAAACCGCTACGAAACACAATAATAAGAATAAAACTGGACGGACCACCCGGCATCGACCTCGACCTCGACCTCGGCACCAGCAACGGCACACCCAGACTCCGGACCCCATGAAGTCTCATGGCTTCAGGTCAAGCATGGGCAAGGAAACCTCCTGCTGATTACCACCTACCGCCCTCCCTCAGCTGATCAATCAGTACTCCTCCATGTTGAACACCACTTGGAAGAAGCACTGAGAGTAGAAGGGCACAGAATGTACTCTGGGTGGGGGACTTCAATGTCCATGACCAAAAGTGGCTCGGTAGCACCACTACTGGCCGAGTCCTGGGCCTGCGACAGGTGGGGAGAGAACCAACATGAGGGAAAACCCTACTTGACCTCATCCTCACCAATCTACCTGTCGCAGATGCATCTGTCCATGACAGTATTGGTAGCAGTGACCACCGCACAGTCCTTGTGGAGACGAAGTCCCGTCTTCACACTGAGGACACCCTCCATCGTGTTGTGCGGCACTACCACCGTGCTAAGTGGGATAGATTCAGAACAGATCTAGCAACTCAAAACTGCACATCCATGAGCCATCAGCAGCAGCAGAATTGTATTCCACCACAATCTGTAACCTCATAGCCCGGCATATCCCTCACTCTACCATTACCGTCAAGCCAGGGGACCAACCCTGGTTCAATGAGGAGTGTAGAAGTGCATGCCAGGAGCAGCACCAGGCGTACCTAAAAATGAGGAGCCAACCTGGGGAAGCTGCAACACAGGACTACATGCATGCTAAAAAGCGGAAGCAGCATGCTATAGACAGGGCTAAGCGATCCCAAAATCAACGGATCAGATCAAAGCTCTGCAGTCCTGCCACATCCAATCGTGAATGGTGGTGGACCATTAAACAACTAACGGGAGGAGGAGGCTCCATGAATATCCCCATCCTCGATGGTGGAGCCCAGCACGTGAGTGCAAAAGACAAGGCTGAAGTGTTTGCAACCACCTTCGGCCAGAAGTGCCAAGTGGATGATCCATATCGGCCTACTCCTGAGGTCCCCACCATCACAGAAGCCAGTCTTCAGCCAATTCGATTCACTCCATGTGATATCAAGAAACGGCTGAGCGCACTGGATACAGCAAAGGCTATGGGCCCCAACAACATCCCAGCTATCGTGCTGAAGACTTATGCTCCAGAACTAGCCGCGCCTCTAGCCAAGCTGTTCCAGTACAGCTACAACACTGGCATCTATCCGACAATGTGGAAAACTGCCCAGGTATGTCCTGTCCACAAAAAACAGGACAAATCCAACCCGGCCAATTACCGCCCCATCAGTCTACTCTCAATCATCAGCAAAGTGATAGAAGGTGCCATCGACAGTGCTATCAAGTGACACTTACTCACCAATAACTTGCTTGCTGATGCCCAGTTTGGGTTCCGCCAAGACCATTCGGCTCCCGACCTCATTACAGCCTTGGTCCAAACATGGACAAAGGAGCTGAATTCCAGAGGTGAGGTGAGAGAGACTGCCCTTGACATCAAGGCAGCATTTGACCGAGTGTGGCATCAAGGAGCCCTAGTAAAACTGAAGTCAATGGGTATCGGGGGGGAAAACGCTCCACTGGCTGGAGTCATACGTAGCACAAAGGAAGATGGTTGTGGTGGTTGAAGGTCAATCATCACAGCCCCAGGAAATCGCTGCAGTAGTTCCTCAGGGCAGTGTTCTAGGCCCAACCATCTTTAGTTGCTTCATCAATGACCTTCCCTCCAACATAAGGTCAGAAAGGGGGATAGTCGCTGATGACTGCACAGTGTTCAGCGCCATCCACAACTCCTCAGATAATGAAGCAGTCCATGCCTGCATGCAACAAGACCTGGACGACGTTCAGGCTTGGGCTGATAAGTGGCAGGTAACATTCGCACCACACAAGTGCCAGGCAATGACTATCTCCAACAAGCGAGAGTCTAACCACCTCCCCTTGACATTCAACGGTATTACCATCACCGAATCCCCCATCATCAACATCCTGGGGGTCACCATTAACCAGAAATGTAACTGGACCAGCCACATAAATACTGTGGCAACAAGAGCAGGTCAGAGGCTAGGTATTCTGCAGCGAGTGTCTCACCTCCTGACACCCCAAAGCCTTTCCACCATCTACAAGGCACAAGTAAGGAGTGTGATGGAATACTCTCCACTTGCCTGGATGAGTGCAGCTCCAACTACAGTCAAGAAGCTCGACATTTTGTTCCGAATACAAGACCGATGTAAAGAATGGTTAAAAGCAGAATACTGCAGATGCTGGAGATCTGAAACAAACGCAGAAGTAGAGGGAGCCACCCAGCAGGTCAGTCAGAATCTACGGCGAGAACAGACAGTCTTCAGCAGCGAGCCCTTTGTCCAAGTCTCCCTTCAGTTTCTTCTGAAGAAAGGTACACGCTCGAACTGTAGACTGCCCGCCCTCTACAGATGCTGATTGACCTGGTGTGTGTTTCCGGTTGATGAAAAGAATGAAGTAGGAGTGCAGGAAAGTCGGGGCTGGAGCAGATTCTGCAGATGATCTGCCTGGCCCCAAAAACTAATCGCTGACTCCTCAAATATCTGTCCACGTCTCCCTTAAATTTCCCCACCTTATCGACCTCCCTGCGTCGTCTATTCCGCACGTTCATCCCCCTTGGCATTAAGTACTTAAATTGAAACTGTCTATGCCCCATCCCTCGTCTAAGCTGAAGTCCGTGCCCCTGGTTCCAGAGTTTGTGCCAATCTCAAACGTATTATCTAGCCTCAATTTTATCGATTCATTTAATGGAAAATAATTCAAGGGGCATCAGGAAGACCTAAGGATGAATCGCCATGCCATAAGCTAAATTGTTTTCATATCTCCCACTGTTTCAGAGTTAAATCACATTTATCTATATCTCAGACTAATGTACAGGCATTAACAATTAAGAGAACGTATTCTGTCAGTGCTTGTGAGGTTAAATGGCGTCATCATACTTCCAGGTAATCAACTGACTCACCCTATCACTTGGGAAATCACGTGCTCTATAATCATATGTGGGTCCGTGATTGAATCATTTGTTCCAGTTTTTCATTCTGCTAAGCTAAAAATGATGACAAACAATGTTTTTGAATCATTTGTAACAAAGGAAAAAACACACAACCTTATTGAGCAGTAATTGGATCTGCAGAGAGGACAGCTCGTCAGGGTTTAAGATGAATTACAGCTGCCCGTTCACCCATCACCCCTGTGCTCGCTGACCGACATTGGCTCCCGGTCCGGCAATGTCTCGATTTCAAAATTCTCATCCTCGTGTTCAAATCCCTCCATGGCCTCACCCCTCCCTATCTCTGTAATCTCTTCCAACCCTCCGAGATCTCTGCGCTCCTCCAATTCTGGCCTCTTGCGCATCCCCGATTTTAATCGCTCAACCATTGGCGGCCATGCCTTCAGCTGCCTGGGCCCCAAGCTCTGGAATTCTCTCCCTAAACCTCTCCGCCTCTCTCTCCTCCTTTAAGACCCTCCTTAAAACCTACCTCTTTGGCCACCTGTCTTAATATCTCCTTATGTCGCTTGGTGTCAATTATTTTGTCCTGTGAAGCGCCTTGGGATGTTTTACTACGTTAAAGATGCTATATAAATACAAGTTGTTGTTGTATTCAGTATTTCTGTGTCACGATGTTAAAGGTTGTGTTCCACATGTTAAAAGATGCAGGGTTCTGTTTCATAGAACTTGCTGCAACTGGTTCTTCATATCGATCTAAAGTGAGACTATCTTTGTTTATTTTGTAGCATTTCTGGATTATGAGGCCAGTTTTGTGCTCCTGTCTGCTGTAACTGTCTGAAAACCTTTTAATTATGACTCTTAAGCTTGAGAAAGAGAGAGAACACTTTCACCGCACCAGCCTCGCTAGTTTCAACCCTGGTCCTGGAGATGAAAAGGATGTGGTAAGCCCGTGTGTCACACCAATGCACGTATTGTCTTACACCCACGCAGAGTTAATATATATATATTACTGTTTAAATAGCTTGCAGTCGCAGTATGTTGTTTACAGGCCTTTATAAACCAACAAATCTACACTCACATTACCAGACTTGCTATGTAGGTTTCCTAACCCTACTAGTATATTCCCAGGAAGATTTAATGGTGAACAACATTTTGAAATGCTGAAATTTTAGGTGTAACTCAGTTATTGCAAAAATCAGACTGTGAAATAACTAGAGTGAAGTGACTTGAAAGTCCGGCCAGTAACACAACTGGAAACTCATTTCCTATCGAAGGTTCATGTGGCTTTCTGAGGAATTATATCAGTATCGGCTAAAACGGATAGCTTGTATCCCCATCCCAAGAAACATGCTCATGTAAACACACTTTCACATGCACACTTTCACACGAACATACACTTTCACTAGCGCACACACTTTCACACGCACACACTTTCACGTGCACACACACTTTCACACGCGCACACTTTCACACGCGCACACTTTCACACGCACACTTTCACACGCACACACACTTTCACACGCACACGCACTTTCACGTACACACAATTTCACACGCACTTACACATATACAAACAATTTCACACGCACTTACACATATACAAACATACGTGCATATACAAAACATATTTAAATGCACATCCAAGCGCGCGCACACATCCTGTGCCTCCAACCAACAAACACATGGTTATATACACATACACACACATACATACATATATACATAGACATACATACACACAATACTTTGCTTTTATTTCACTAAATGGTGGGTGTACGAAATGCCCACACAATCACAGAGTGTGGCTTGGTGCGTGCTGCAGCCTCTATTAAGGTTGTGCTTCACTTTGAAGTGTAAATTATGTTAATTTCTGATGTCCAGAAAGAGCTGTAATGTTGTTAATTTGGATTAATAAGCAGCCTGTGACATTCAGGTGTAAAGTGGACCTCTCTGTAGCGTGCTGCTGATCAATAGGCTTTATCCAAATGGGAGAGAATGCTGGAAACTAAAATACAACAAGTGCTCTTTGAAGGCAGTGTGACTCTCACCGCTTCCCTGTGAATATTTATCACAAATATGGCTTTAGCTATGTATATATTGTCCTTTATTACAGATTTACTGTGCACCATCTGCTGACAGCTAATTATTTCACCTGGAATTTTATGCGATTTGCGAACACTTATTTTCCTCTCCAGTTGTTCACATGAGTCAGTTTTGTAATAAATTACCAGTAATTCTAAAACAAATAATGAGTATTTTTATACACAAGGAGCTAAATAGGTTGAGGTGCAGTCCATCCATCACCAGCAGCAAGAAAGCTCTACAAAATGACCAGTGGCAATAGTTTCCACTCACTGCGTCTCCTTCTCAGAATGACATGCTCATGATTTTCCCCATACATATTTAGATTAAATCCTTTCTCCGTTTTAAAAACAAATTTGCTTTAAGAAGCTTTCTAATGGGGCAAGGACTGCTCGTGAAACGACTGCCTATTGTACGGCACTGTATTGCCCGTAGTTTTCTTGCACACGGAATCATCTCAGCCGTTTGTCTGTGCACATACTGATTACTCGGACCAGCCTGTCCTCTCCTGTTTCCCAGAAGCCAGATGCAGTGCTTCTCTCGGCCCCCCTCCCTGCGCTCTCTCTAACTCTCTATAGCTGACGCTCCAGTGCTTCCGATAAAGTCAGCGGTTTCAGCGAGGAGTCCCAGCAGATTAAGCCCACAGTTATCTCGGCTCACCTAATAGGAGCAGGAGTCGGCCATTCGACCCTTCGAGCCTGCTCCGCCATTCAGTAAGATCATGGCTGATCATCGACCTCAACTCCATCTTCCCGCCCTATCCCCATATCCCTTGATTCCCCTAGAGTCCAAAAATCTAGCGATCTCAGCTTTCAATATACTCAACGACTGAGCATCCACAGCCCTCTGGGGCAGAGAATTCCAAAGATTCACAACCCTCTGAGTGAAGAAATTTCTCCTCATCTCAGTCCTAAATGGCCGACCCCTTATCTGAGACTGTGACCCCTAGTTCTAGACTCCCAAGCCAGGGGAAACAACCTCTCAGCATCTACCCTGTCAAGCCCCTGAAGGATTTTATATGTTTTAATGAGATCATCGCTCATTCTTCTAAACTCTAGAGATTATAGGCCCAGTCTCCTCAATTTCTCCTCTTGGGACAATCCCCTCATCCCAGGAATCAGTCTAGTAAACCAACATTGCAGTTAAGGAGAGGTTGGCATCGGTACTGAGTGCCTCGTGTATTTAGCCCTTGCTATGTCCTCAGACGTGCGTGCTGATGGTTGCTGAGGTCAATGAAGCTGTGCAGTGGAGTGCTTTGTGGCCATTTCGTTACTGGGCACGAGCCACTTTCAGGGAATCACCATGGGAAATGTGGGCACACGTTTGAGAATGCACTCGGTTAAGCACCCGCTTCACAAACCTCCAGTGACCACTGTTCAAATGGGCTTATCCTTTCACCATCAGAGGATCTGAAACAGATACTTGTGTGTGGTGTTATTGCTGTGAATAAATGGATGTACATACTGATTCTTCCCAGTTCTGATGAAAGGTCATCGACCTGAAACGTCAACTCTCTTTCTCTCTCCACGGATGCTGCCTGGCCTGCTGAGTTTTTCCAGCGTTTTCTGTTGTTATTTCGGATGTCCAGCATCTGCAGTATTTTGCTATTGTACATACTGATTACTGCTTTGTATATATTAGAATTTGTGCCTGGATGTGCATCAGCTCATTAAAGGTGAAAGGGAACTTGATGTAGAATTGTATTATAACACAGTATTTATTTTTTACTGTAAATTGTTGCACTGTCACTGATTAAAAATGATAATTTTCATCACATTAAACAAAAAAAATTGAAGTATTCCATTCTGCCTGGCAGTGCATTTAAACATTTTGATGTCAGGTGTCGAGCGGGCTGTTACTTTATCTGTTGGTATTCTCTCTTCCCCCTCCCTGAGCTGCCCATGATTTTTTTCTCCCAATCCATTCTTAAAGGTGCTGGGGTCCAGATCCACCGGGGACAACCTCCCTCCAACACTTTGCCCAGGTGACCATTTCTTGGGCTGAGTCAACTGTGGCTCAGTGGGCAGCACCCTCGCCTCTGAGTCAGAGGTTCGTGGGTTCAAGTCCCACTCCCGAGACTTGAGCACAAAATCCAGGCTGACACTCCCAGTGCAGTGCTGAGGGAGCGCCGCACTGTCGGAGGGGCAGTACTGAGGGAGCGCCGCACTGTCGGAGGGGCAGTACTGAGGGAGCGCTGCACTGTCGGAGGGGCAGTACTGAGGGAGCACCGCACTGTCGGAGGGGCAGTACTGAGGGAGCGCTGCACTGTCGGAGGGGCAGTACTGAGGGAGAACCGCACTGTCGGAGGGGCAGTACTGAGGGAGCGCTGCACTGTCGGAGGGGCAGTACTGAGGGAGCACCGCACTGTCGGAGGGGCAGTGCTGAGGGGGCGCTGCACTGTCGGAGGGGCAGTGCTGAGGGAGCGCTGCACTGTCGGAGGGGCAGTACTGAGGGAGCACCGCACTGTCGGAGGGGCAGTACTGAGGGAGCGCTGCACTGTCGGAGGGGCAGTACTGAGGGAGCACCGCACTGTCGGAGGGGCAGTACTGAGGGAGCGCTGCACTGTCGGAGGGGCAGTACTGAGGGAGCACCGCACTGTCGGAGGGGCAGTGCTGAGGGGGCGCTGCACTGTCGGAGGGGCAGTGCTGAGGGAGCGCTGCACTGTCGGAGGGGCAGTACTGAGGGAGCGCTGCACCGTCGGAGGGGCAGTGCTGAGGGAGCGCTGCACCGTCGGAGGGTCAGTACTGAGGGAGCGCTGCACTGTCGGAGGGTCAGTACTGAGGGAGCGCCGCACTGTCGGAGGGGCAGTACTGAGGGAGCGCCGCACTGTCGGAGGGGCAGTGCTGAGGGGGCGCTGCACTGTCGGAGGGGCAGTGCTGAGGGAGCGCTGCACTGTCGGAGGGGCAGTACTGAGGGAGCGCTGCACCGTCGGAGGGGCAGTACTGAGGGAGCACCGCACTGTCGGAGGGGAAGTGCTGAGGGGGCGCTGCACTGTCGGAGGGGCAGTACTGAGGGAGCGCCGCACTGTCGGAGGGGCAGTACTGAGGGAGCGCTGCACTGTCGGAGGGGCAGTGCTGAGGGAGCGCTGCACTGTCGGAGGGGCAGTACTGAGGGAGCGCTGCACTGTCGGAGGGGCAGTACTGAGGGAGCGCTGCACTGTCGGAGGGGCAGTACTGAGGGAGCGCTGCACTGTCGGAGGGGCAGTACTGAGGGAGTGCAGCACCGTCGGAGGGTCAGTGCTGAGGGAGCGCTGCACTGTCGGAGGGGCAGTACTGAGGGAGTGCTGCACTGTCGGAGGGGCAGTACTGAGGGAGCGCTGCACTGTCGGAGGGGCAGTACTGAGGGAGCGCTGCACTGTCGGAGGGGCAGTGCTGAGGGAGCGCTGCACTGTCGGAGGGGCAGTACTGAGGGAGCGCGGCATTGTCAGAGGGGCAGTACTGAGGGAGCGCGGCACTGTCAGGGGCATTACTGAGGGAGCGCTGCACTGTCGGAGGGGCAGTACTGAGGGAGCACCGCACTGTCGGAGGGGCAGTACTGAGGGAGCGCTACACTGTCGGAGGGGCAGTACTGAGGGAGCGCTGCACTGTCGGAAGGGCAGTACTGAGGGAGCGCTGCATTGTCAGACGGGCAGTACTGAGGGAGCGCCGCACTGTCGGAGGGGCAGTACTGTGGGACAACTGCACTGTCAGAGGTGCTGTCTTTCAAATGAGATGTTAAACCGAGGCCCCGTCTGCCCTCTCAGGTGGATGTAAAATATCCCATGGCACTATTTCGAAGCGGAGATGCCGGTGTTGGACTGGGGTGGACAAAATTGAGAGGTCGCACAACACCAGGTTATAGTCCAACAGTTTTATTTGAAATCACAAGCTTTCGGAGTTACTACTCCTTCGTCGGGTGAAGTAAAGAGATACAGAATCGCCAAAGCATATATAGATAGAGAACAATGCATGTGTACCTTACAATTGCAGACAACTAAATTAAATCATCCTGACTGTTTATCTGCCGAGGTGTGATAAAGTTAATCAGGTCAGCCAGGAAGATACCACATCAAAGACATAGCAAGATACAACTGAGACAATGAGGTGGAGTCGCAGGGGGTCTAACGTGTCAAAAGCTGCCGTCTGTATGTAAAACGATAAGCTTTAAAAATGTTACTTTTTTACTGGGAATCACATCTGTGAACAAGCCAACGACGACTCGAGTCCGGATCACGTCATGTATCGTGACATAAACCCAAGATCCCGGTTGAGACCGTCTTCATGAGTGCGGAACTTGGCTATCAGTTTCTGCTCGATGATTTTGCGTTGTCGTGTGTTCCTAAGGTCGCCTTGGAGAACGCTTACCCGCAGATCCGAGGCTGAATGTCCTTGACTGCTGAAGTGTTCCCCGACTGGGAGGTAACAATCCTGCCTGGCGATTGTTGCGCGGTGCTAGAGACAACGTATGAACGAGCACCGCGCAACAATCGCCAGGCAGGATTGTTACCTCCCAGTCGGGGAACACTTCAGCAGTCAAGGACATTCAGCCTCGGATCTGCGGGTAAGCGTTCTCCAAGGCGACCTTAGGAACACACGACAACGCAAAATCATCGAGCAGAAACTGATAGCCAAGTTCCGCACTCATGAAGACGGTCTCAACCGGGATCTTGGGTTTATGTCACGATACATGACGTGATCCGGACTCGAGTCGTCGTTGGCTTGTTCACAGATGTGATTCCCAGTAAAAAAGTAACATTTTTAAAGCTTATCGTTTTACATACAGACGGCAGCTTTTGACACGTTAGACCCCCTGCGACTCCACCTCATTGTCTCAGTTGTATCTTGCTATGTCTTTGATGTGGTACCTTCCTGGCTGACCTGATTGTTTATCTGCCGAGGTGTGATAAAGTTAGTCAGGATGATTTAATTTAGTTGTCTGCAATTGTAAGGTACACATGCATTGTTCTCTATCTATATATGCTTTGGCGATTCTGTATCTCTTTACTTCACCGGACGAAGGAGTAGTAACTCCGAAAGCTTGTGATTTCAAATAAAACTGTTGGACTATAACCTGGTGTTGTGCGACCTCACTATTTCGAAGAGCAGGGGAGTTCTCCCCGGTGTCCTGGCCAATATTTATCCCTCAATCAACATCACTAAAACAGATGATCTGGTCATTATCACATTGCTGTTTGTGGGAGCTTGCTGTGCGCAAATTATCTGCCTCGTTGTCTACATTACACCAGTGACTACACTTCAGAAGTACTTCATTGGCTATAAAGCGCTTTGGGACGTCCTGAGGTCGTGAGAGGCGCTGTAGAAATGCAAGTCTTTCTTTTTTTTTGATATGCAACACCTGTCTTTGAGTGTTAGGCTGTTTGGCTGGGGAGGGCGTCACTCAGTGTGCACTTCTGTGTTTTCCTGAATGGGGAAGTTGATGGTGATCAGGAGAGGGAACCCTGGTTAACTGTACATTGTACTGCCCCCACGCCACATCCCAGCAACATTGCTGTCAACTGTAGGATGCTCTGTTAATTCAGCACAGTATCATAGAATAGTGCAGCACAGAAGGAGGCCCTTCGGCCCATCGAGTCTGTGCCAGCTCTTTTGAAGAGCAATCGAGTTAGTCCCACTCCCCCGCTCATAGACCTGGGGATTTACCCTGCTGTGACCCAGCTTAGGCTTGGGGGAGTAAACAGTTCCCTGTCTATGTATCATGATGATGCAAGATGTTGGGTGCTGCAGCGTGCTTTGTCTTGAAAAGATACCATGCAGCATCACGCACAATTTCAGTCTTTACTGTACTGTCAGAGAGATAGAAAATTATCTCCTCAGATAATGAATCAGTCCATGCCCGCATGCAGCAAGACCTGGACGACGTTCAGGCTTGGGCTGATAAGTGGCTGGTAACATTCGCGCCACACAAGTGCCAGGCAACGACTATCTCCAACAAGCGAGAGTCTAACCACCGCCCCTTGACATTCAATGGCATTACCATCGCCAAATCCCCCACCATCAACACCCTGGGGGTCACCATTGACCAGAAACTTAACTGGACCAGCCACATAAATACTGTGGCAACAAGAGCAGGTCAGAGGCTAGGTATTCTGCGGCGAGTGTCTCACCTCCTGACTCCCCAAAGCCATTCCACCATATACAAGGCACAAGTAAGGAGTGTGATGGAATACTCTCCACTTGCCTGGATGAATGCAGCTCCAACAACACCCAAGAAGCTCGACACCATCCAGGACAAAGCAGCCCGCTTGATTGACGCCCCATCCACCACCTTAAACATTCACTCCCTCCACCACCGGCGTACCGTGGCTGCAGTGTGTCCCATCTACAAGATGCACTGTAGCAACTCGCCAAGGCTTCTTCGGCAACACCTCCCAAACCCGCGACCTCTTCCACCTAGAAGGACAAGGGCAGCAGGCGCATGGGAACACCACCACCTGCAAGTTCCCCTCCAAGTCACACACCATCCTGACTCAGGAATATATCGGCCGTTCCTTCATCGTCGCTGGGTCAAAATCCAGGAACTCCCTCCCTAACAGCACTGTGGGAGTACCTTCACCACACGGACTGCAGCGGTTCAAGAAGGCGGCTCACCACCACCTTCTGAAGGGCAATTAGGGATGGGCAATAAATGCTGGCCTTGCCAGCGACGCCCACATCCCAGGAATGAATTTTTAAAAAACATACTCTCGTAACTGGTTCTAAGTTCATGTGGGAGGAACCACATGACACACACTGCATCAGAGAGGCGCAGCGGATTAAGTGACCATGAAGCTGTCGGATTGCCGTAAAAACCCAACTGGGTCACTAATGTCCTTCAGGGAAGGAAACCTGCCATCCTTACCCGGTCTGGGCCTTCTTAACTGCTCTCTGAAGTGGCCCAGCGAGCCAATCCGTTGTATCAAACCTTCTACCAACGGTTCAAAAAGAAGGCTCACCACCACCTTCTCAGGGCAACTAGGGATGGTCAGTAAATGCGGCCTGTCCAGCGACGCCCACATCCCCAGAATTCATTTTTTTTAAATGTACCCGTTAGTAGTTGAGCAGGTTGAAGAGGAATCATTTACAATGAATGCTGGTTTTTCTACTCCCCCCCCCCCTCCCTCCCTCCCTCCCTCCCTCCATCACAGCCCTTTCCACACGGCTTTCCTCCAGCCCCGGAGTGTTGGCCTGCAGACCGTGGATTCCTTCACAGCTCCTGGCCCCAGCGCTGCACGCTTCGGTCAGGAGCCAGCTAGCTGTGGAGGGAGGCACTCTGCCAGCTTCAGTTTCCAACGCCCCACCTTGCAGCTGAGCAATCACTAAACTCACTGCACTTCGTCAAAGCCGCTTGGGACCCAAGGGTGTGACTCAAGGGTCAAGCTGGGATGCACCATGTTTCTTGCAGGCGACTTTATGGTTCGGCTCCAGCTGGAGTATTGTGGCCAATTCTTGGCACCACACTTTAGGAAGTATGTCAAGGCCTTGGAGAGGGTGCAGAGGAGATTTAAAGAATGAAAGAAAGACTTGAATTTATATAGCGCCTTTCACAACCTCTGGATGACCCATGTAAGGGGTTCGGTCATCGGTGCTTGTATCGCAGACGGTGCTGGTGCGGGGTTAGGCCTTCGTTGCCTAATACTATTGCTTGCTCTGGTCTCCGGCCAGCCTTGTTGCAATAAGCACCTGTGAGTGGTTCGACCCACTCGCCCTTACGGTTCTAACACTGGACTTAGGTGCGAGAGCAGTAATGCAGAGAAAAACTCAAATAGACCCGGTTGAATAGTACGAAATGGAAATCTTTATTGCATAGCGTCTAAAATCATGAAGTACATGTCATAGGCACAAATTAATGACAGTACAAGTATACATACATTCATAAAACTTGGTCTAGGGTAATGAGGAACGCACGGCACATCGTAAAAAGGGGAACACATTATATTTATCCTTAATAAAACCACCCTCCCCTATCAATACCTACACTAATCTAGATTTGTAGGATCGGGAAACATGCTCACCACTCGTGATACTTCGGAGAATTTTAAACGAGGCACTCGGCTTGTTTTGCTGCAACACCTGACTGTCACGTGTTGGAAGGGGTCTCTGTACCCCACTTGTTTATCTTCTCTGCTCCGGCTAGCAGGCTGGGCTCCCCGTTGTCATGAAGAACTCGACAGTGCTCGGGCCCGGCTGTAGAACTCAAAGAAAAGTCTTTCTGGACCGACACCAGTTAACCGGTAAAATTCAAAGAGTCTTCCACTGGTTCGGCAGCAACCTGATAGAGTTCAAAAATGGTCTTTATATTTACGGGCGCGGTCGGGGTTTACTGACCGCGGCGGCACGTGGATTCTTCTTCTTCTCTTCTCATCTCGTCTCGTCTCGTCTCTTTGGGCCTTCGGGTCCAGAACACCGTTTACCGACCCTCGGGATGGTGCACCCGGTCACTGGCCTTCGTCGAGGCGACTCGTTCCGTTTGAGCCCCACCCAACATTCGAGTAACCGTCCAGCACGGCTAGAGTCCAGAGGCAACAGATGGCTGCTCGTCCAGCAGAATTCAGCCTGAGTCAAGAGTCCGCAGAGATAAGAGCACGAATCAAGGGAATAAGAGAATACGAGAGAGATGGACGTTTGTTGTCTATAGTTATAGTGCTGTGTCCCCTTATCTCCCGCTCAAATCTTAATATTTGTCCTTTGTGTAATACTGGTGCACAAAACTCCCAGCATGGGGCGATTCTTTCCTTTAATGGGTATTCATGATGCGGAGATGCCGGTGTTGGACTGGGGTGGACAAAAATGAGAAGTCGCACAACACCAGGTTATAGTCCAACAGTTTTATTTGAAATCACAAGCTTTCGGAGCTGCTGCTCCTTCGTCAGGCGAAGTCTCATTTAATGGGTATTGGTAGCACCTGAAACTGGCCAACTATCCGTTAATGTTTTCCCCATTGTCGAACCGGCTAGGAGTCTCCCTGACTGGTTTTGGGGCCTCCTCGAATACTGATATGTGTATTGCTGTGTCTGGATGGGCCTTCGATTGCCCAGTACAATGGTCCTTACTTGTGCATGGAAAACGATTCCAGCACTTATATCTTTGCTATTGTCACAAATGCAAACAGGTTGCATCCTGTCTTTATCAATGTTTGCTGAGTATTATCCAATCTTATACTGAAATGGTTATTCGAACGCCATCTTGTCTGCCCACTGTATTCTGGAAGCTTCTGCCACGATGCTCGGCGGCCATTTTACAGGCTTCTGTGTCCTTTATATCATGACAGCATTTCGTTTAAATAAACTGATCAAACGAATCTGCTTCTATCTTGTTATTTCGAATCACGATAATTGCGAATTTTACACCCAAAGAGCTTTGCAGCCAATGAAGTACTTTTGAAGTGTAGTCACTGTTGTAATGTGGGAAAAGCAGCAGCCAATTTGCACACAGCAAGCTCCCACAAACAGCAATGTGATAACGACCAGATCATCTGTTTTTAGTGATGTTGGTTGAGGGATAAATATTGGCCAGGACACCGGGGAGAACTCCCCTGCTCTTCTTCAAAATAGTGCCATGGGATCTTCTACGTCCACCTGAGAGAGAAGACGGGGCCTGGGTTTAACGTCTCATCCGAATGGTCCCAGGGATGAGGGACTTCAGTTATGTGGAGAGACTAGTGAAACTGGGATTGTTCTCCTTCGAGCAGAGAAGGTTATGAGGAGATTTAATAGAGGTGTTCAAAATCATGAGTGGTTTTGATAAGAGTAAATAAGGAGAAACTGTTTCCAGTGGCAGGAGGGTCGGTAACCAGAGGACACAGATTGAAGGTGATTGGCAAAAGAACCAGAGGGGAGATGAGGAGAATGTTTTTTACGCAGCGAGTTGTTGTGATCTGGAATGCGCTGCCTGAAAGGGCGGTGGAAGCAGATTCAATAGTAACTTTCAAAAGGGAATTGGATAAATACTTGAAGAGGAGAAATTTGCAGGGCTGTGGGGAAAGAGCAGGGGGGAGTGGGCCGAATTGGAGAGCTCTTTCAAAGAGCCGGCACAGGCACGATGGGCCGAATGGCCTCCTCCTGTGCTGCATCATTCTATGTCAGAATAAACATTCTATACTAATTGTAAATTCATCTTTACTTAGACAAGATGCATTTTTGAGTAAATGTAGATAGTTACATTATTCATTTGAGCATTGTGGAACTGTTGTATAGCAAACGCACAGAGCATTTGATCACCCTCCCAGATAGAGTCATAACAGCACAGGAGGAGGCCATTCGGCCTATCGAGTCCGTGCCGGCTCTCTGTAGAGCAATCCAGTCAGTCCCATTCCCCCGCTCTATCTCCGTAGCCCTGCAAGTTTATTTCCCTCAAGTGCCTATCCAGTATCCCCTTGAAAACATTGCGTGTCTCCGCTTCCACCACTTCCGTCGGCAGCGAATTCCAGGTCCTCACCACTCGCTGCGTAAAAAAGTTTTTCCTCACATCCCCCCCTGTATCTCTTGCCCAAAACCTTAAATCAACTAGTGGGAACAGCCTTTCCCCGTCTAGCCTACTCAAACCTGTCATAATCTTGTACACCTCTATCAAATCACCCCTCAACCTCCTTTGCTCTAATGAAAACAAATCCAGTTTCTCCAACCTGTCCTTGTAGCTAAGATCCCCCATCCCCAGAACCATTCTGGTAAATCTCCTCTGCACCCTCTCAAGGGCCTTCACATCCTTCCTAAAGTGTGGTGACCAGAACTGGATGCAATACTTCAGTTGTGGCCTAACCAGCGCTTTATAAAGGTTCAGCATAACTTCTCTACTTTTGTACTCAATACCTCTATTTATGAAGCCCAAGATCCCATATGCTTTGCTAACCACTCTCTCAATATGTCCCGCCACCTTCAGGGACCTATGCACATTAACTCCCAGGTCCCTCTGTCCCTGCACACTCTTTAAAACTGTGCCATTAAGTGTATATTGCCTCTCCCTGTTCCTTCTGCCAAAATGCATCACCTCACACTTCTCTGTATTAAATTCCATCTGCCACTTGTCTGCCCATTCTGCTAGCCTTTCTATGTCCTGTTGCAGTCGATTGGTATCATCCTCACTGTTTGCCACACCCCCAAGTTTGGTGTCATCGGCAAATTTAGAAATTCTACTCTGTCTTCCAATATCCAGGTCATTTATATATATATCAAAAAAGCAGTGGCCCCAGCACTGACCCTTGGGGAACACCATTGTCTACCATCCTCCAGTCTGAAAAACAGCCATTTACCACAACACGCTGTTTTCTGTCCTTAAGCCAATTCCTTATCCAAGCTGCCACTGACCCACCTATTCCATAAGCCTCAATTTTGTTAACCAGCCTTCTATGTGGTACTTTGTCAAACGCCTTCCGAAAATCCATGTAGACAACATCCATTGCATTCCCTTCATCAATCCTCTGTTACTTCATTAAAAAATTCAATTAGATTAGTCAAACACGATCTGCCTTTTACAAATCCATGTTGGCTCTCCTTAATTAGCTTAAACCTCTCCAAGTGTCTGTTAATTTTTTGTTTGATTATTGTTTCTGAAACTTTACGTTTTCTTTACGATCTCCAGTAGTTTACCTGTTATGTGGTGAAACTTTATAGTTTCTGATATTTTTCACGGAGCTTTAACTGTGTTTGGAAGTGACAGTGTTTGGAAGCCCAGTGGCAGGTGTGAGACTGTGCCCAATATCCTGGTCTCGGCCGTACTTGGAGAGAATGATGCCCCAGCTGCCACCGTTACTTCAGCATCACTGGGTCAGTGTCCAATGCCATGGTGGGAGCACCATCACCACGCGGGCTGCGGCGATTCAGGAGGAAAGCTCTCTGTCATCTCTGGGCAGCCGGGGCACTCGGACATTTCAGATTTCCAGCCTCGGCAGTATTTTACTTTTTGAAAAAGTGTCCACTTGGGTGAGGTATCGGTGTGTGACTGTCAGTCTGGGGAGCAGTTTTATTCCCCTGCCTGCATTAATGTTTACATTTCTTTTGTTTTCCTATTTTCAATCCTAAATGAAACCAGAATACACTTGTTGGAATTCGAAAGCTCGGTGTTTGACGTGTGATTCTGCGCTCACTCTGTAATCCAACAATGTCAGACGCAGTGTTTAGATTGTTGCAATGCCCTTTAAATTCCTTCCCTATCTCAGGCAGTACTTTGTGGCCATGAGATTATGGACTGCATAAAGCGTGATCTTGTGAACTAAGCTCATGTTTACTTGTTCCATTAGTGTGAAAAGAGCTTTACTTCTTTCACTGACCCCTGCTAGTTAGGCAAATCCTGTCTAAAATGGCCTCAACTGTAACCTGCAGTTCGCAGTTATTTGGTGTCAGCCATGGCTTAGTAGGGAGCACTCGCGTCTCTGAGTCATGGGTTCAAGTCCCACTCCAGAGACTTGAGCACATAAGCCAGGCTGACACTCCCGGTGCAGTAGTGAGGGAGCGCTGCACTGTCAGAGGGGCAGTGCTGAGGGAGCGCTGCACTGTGGGAGAGGCAGTACTGAGGGAGTGCTGCACTGTCGGAGGGGCAGTACTGAGGGAGCGCTGCACTGTCGGAGGGGCAGTACTGAGGGAGCGCTGCACTGTCGGAGAGGCAGTACTGAGGGAGTGCCGCACTGTCGGAGGGGCAGTACTGAGGGAGTGCTGTACTGTCGGAGGGTCAGTACTGAGGGAGCGCTGCACTGTCGGAGGGGCAGTACTGAGGGAGCGCTGCACTGTCGGAGTGGCAGTACTGAGGGAGCGCTGCACTGTCGGAGAGGCAGTACTGAGGGAGTGCCGCACTGTCGGAGGGGCAGTACTGAGGGAGTGCTGTACTGTCGGAGGGTCAGTACTGAGGGAGCGCTGCACTGTCGGAGGGGCAGTACTGAGGGAGCGCTGCACTGTCGGAGGGGCAGTACTGAGGGAGCGCTGCACTGTCGGAGGGGCAGTACTGAGGGAGCGCTGCACTGTCGGAGGGGCAGTACTGAGGGAGCGCTGCACTGTCGGAGGGGCAGTACTGAGGGAGTGCTGCACTGTCGGAGGGGCAGTACTGAGGGAGCGCTGCACTGTCGGAGGGGCAGTATTGAGGGAGCACTGCACTGTCGGAGGGGCAGTACTGAGGGAGCGCTGCACCGTCGGAGGGGCAGTACTGAGGGAGCGCTGCACTGTCGGAGGGGCAGTACTGAGGGAGCGCTGCACTGTCGGAGGGGCAGTACTGAGGGAGTGCTGCACTGTCAGAGGGGCAGTACTGAGGGAGCGCCGCACTGTCGGAGGGGCAGTACTGAGGGAGTGCTGCACTATCGGAGGTGCCGTCTTTCGGATGAGCCATTAAACCGAGGCCCCGTCTGCTCTCTCAGGTGGACGTAAAAGATCCCATGGCACTGTTTCGAAGAAGAGCAGGGGAGTTATCCCCGGTGTCCTGGGCCAATATTTATCTCTCAACCAACATCACTAAAACAGATGATCTGGTCATTATCACATTGCAGATTGTGGTACCTTGCTGTGTGCAAATTGATTTCCGCGTTTCCTACATTACACTTCAAAAAACGACTTAATTGGCTGTAAAGCGCTTTGTGATATCCTGAGGTCATGAAAGGCGCTATAGAAATGCAAGTCTTTATATCTTTTTAATTATTTCAAATTAGCGCTGCAAAATTGGCCAAATATCTCACTTCTCTCTCTCTTCTAATGGACAAATGTGAGAAGTCACACAACACCAGGTTATAGTCCAACAGTTTTATTTGAAATCACAAGCTTTCGGAGCGCTGCTCCTTCGTCAGGTGAAGTCCCGAAAGCTCGTGATTTCAAATAAAACTGTTGGACTATAACCTGGTGTTGTGCGACTTCTCACATTTGTCCACCCCAGTCCAACACCGGCATCTCCGCATCATGTCTTCTAATGGAGGCAAGGGCTGGGATTCTATTCTATGAGCACTTATTACTCTTGCCCGAGTGCCAGGTTTCACATGTTAACCTTGACGCTGAGTGCTTGTAGGCTGTTGGAGTGTGGGGAGTGTCGAAGCAGAGTCTGATCCTGCCCTTGCCTGCTGCCCTCACACATAAACTTCCTGCAGGGGTAGCGACCGGGAGCAAGAACCTCAGCTGGCTGTCCTGTCCCTAGCCCAGGAGACGGAAGCCACTCATGGTATCCCAGCTGAGGTCTTTAACCTCAAATCATCCTGGTCTGCCGACTAAACTAACTCATGAGACATCACTGAACCACAGGAACAGGATGAGGCCAGTCAACCCCTCGAGCAGCTCTGCCATTCAATTAGATCATGGATGATCTGTACCTCAACACCATTTTCCCACCTTTGCTCCATATCCCTTAATACCCTTACCCAACAAAAATCTCAGTCTTGAAAGTTCCCTTTGACCCCCAGCCTCAGCAGTTTTTTTGGGGGAGAGGGTTCCAGATTTCCACTACCCTTTGTGTGAAGAAGTGCTTCTTGACATCACCCCTGAACGGCCTGGCTCTAATTTTAAGGTTCTGGACTCCCCCCACCAGAGGAAATAGTTTCTCTCTATCGACCCTATCGAATCCTTTTTATCATTTTAAACACCACGATTAGATCACCCTTCAATCTCCTATAACTCAAGGGAATACTTGACACTTGATAGTATAAAAATTGATAAAGAAGAGGTATTAGAAAGGCTGGCTGTACTTAAAGTGGATACCAGGAGCGGATGGGATGCATCCTAGGATGCTGAGGGAATTGAGGGCGGGAATCACGGAGGTACTGGCCATAATCTTCCAATCCTCCATAGATACGGGGGTGGTGCCAGAGGACTGGAGAATTGCAAATGTTACACCCTTGTTCAAAAAAGGGGTAAAGATAAACCCAGCAACTACAGGCCAGTCAGTTTAACCTCGGTAGTGAGGAAGCTATTAGAAACAGTAATCAGGGACAAAATTAATAGTCACTTGGATAGATGTGGATTAGTTAAGGAAAGCCAGCACAGATTTGTTAAAGGCAAATCGTGTTTAACCAACTTGATCGAGTTTTTTGATGAGGTAACAGAGAGGGCTGATGAGGGCAATGCGGTTGATGTGGTGTACATGGATTTCCAAAAGGCGTTCGACAAAGTGCCACACAATAGGCTTGCCAGCAAAGTTGAAGCCCATGGAATAAAAGGGACAGTGGCAGCATGGATACGGAAAAGAGAGTAGTGGTGAACGGTTGTTTTTCGGACTGGAGGAAGGTATACAGTGGTGTTCCCCAGGGGTCGGTTCTAGGACCACTGCTTTTCGTGATATATATTAATGACACAACTTCATTTTCCCACCTTTGCTCCATATCCCTTAACACCCTTACCCAACAAAAAATCTCAGTCTTGAAAGTTCCCTTTGACCCCCAGCGCCCATAGTCTTTTGGGGGAGAGAGAATTCCAGATTTCCACTACCCTTTTTGTGAAGAAGTGTGTACCATCTACAAGATGCACTGCAGCAACTCACCAAGGCTTCTTCGACAGCACCTCCCAAACCCGCGACCTCTACCACCTAGAAGGCCAAGGGCAGCAGACGCATGGGAACACCACCACACCAAGTTACCCTCCAAGTCACACATCATCCCGACTTGGAAGTATATCGCCGTTCCTTCATCGTCACTGGGTCAAAATCCTGGAACTCCCTCCCAAACAACACTGTGGGAGCACCTTCACCACACGGACTGCAGCGGTTCAAGAAGGCGGCTCACCACCACCTTCTCAAGGGGCAATTAGGGATGGGCAATAAAAGCTGGCCTTGCCAGTGACGCCCACATCCCATAAAAACACATTTTAAAAACTTGGACGTGGGTGTACAGGGCACAATTTCAAAATTTGCAGATGACACAAAACTTGGAAGTATAGTGAACAGTGAGGAAACATAGAAACATAGAAACTAGGAGCAGGAGTAGGCCATTCGGCCCGTCGAGCCTGCTCCACCATTCAATACGATCATGGCTGATCATCCAAATCCAGTACCCTGTCCCTGCTTTCTCACACAGAATCCCCATCGAGCCTGCACCGACACATATCCCACCCTATCCCCGTAACCCCACGTATTTAATTCCCCCTAACATATCCCATCCTATCCCCGTAACCCCACATATTTAATCCCCCCCCTAGTGATAGACTTAAACAGGCTGGTGGAATGGGCGGACATGTGGCAGATGAAATGTAACGAAGAAAGGTGTGAAAGAATGAGGAGAGGCAATATAAACTAAATGATACAATCCTGAAGTGGGTGCATGAACAGAGTGACCTGCGGGTATGTGTGCACAAATCATTGAAGGTGGCAGGGCAGGTTGAGAAAGCAGTTAAAAAGGCTTACGGGATCCTGGGCTTCATAAATAGAGGCATAGAGTACAAAAGTGTGGAAATTATTATGAACCTGTATAAAACACTGGTTCGGCCCCAACTGGAGTATTGTGTCCCTTTCTGGACACCACACTTTAGGAAGGATGTGAAGGCCTTAGAGAGGGTGCAGAAAAGATTTACGAGAATGATTCCAGGAATGAGGGACTTCAGTTACGTTGATAGACTGGAGAAGCTGGGGTTGTTGTTCTTAGAGCAGAGAAGATTGAGAGGAGATTTGACAGAGGTGTTCAAAATCATGAGGGGCCTGGACAGAGTAGATAGAGAGAAACTGTTCCCATTGGCAGAGGGGTCGAGAACCAGAGGACACTGATTTAAGGTGATTGGCAAAAGAACCAAAGGCGACATGAGGAAAAACTTTTTTACGCAGTGAGTGGTTAGGATCTGGAATGCACTGCCTGAGAGGGTGGTGGAGGCAGATTCAATCATGGCTTTCAAAAGGGAATTGGATAAGTATCTGAAAGAAAAAAATTTGCAGGGCTACGGGGAAAGGGCGGGGGAGTGGGACTGGCTGAAGTGCTCTTGCAGAGAGCCGGCACGGGCTCGACGGGCCGAATGGCCTTCTTCCGTGCTGTGACCATTCTATGATTCTATGATAAGACAAGTTTATGGGAGTTGCGCTTAATCCATTCATTGTGGGAGCAGGTGACCTTCCTGCCCTCTCAGCTGAGGCTTAAAGTCCCTGAGAGATGTAAAGAAGGAAGAGAATAAGATAGCCTCACATTGAGATCCTGCCTGCACCTCAAGGGAAATAGATTAGAAACAAAAATGAGAAGTCGCACAACACCAGGTTATAGTCCAACAGTTTTATTTGAAATCACGAGCTTTCGGAGCGACCGCTCCTTCGTCAGGTAAAGAGCAGCGCTCCAAAAGCTCGTGATTTCAAATAAAACTGTTGGACTATAACCTGGTGTTGTGCGACTTCTCATTTTTGTCCACCCCAGTCCAACACCGGCATCTCCACATCAAGATTAGAAACAGTGATAGAGGGAGTGATTTACAGCTCTAATTTAATACGCAGGTTCGAATTACAACTTTATGCCTTTGGTTTACAGTGTCATCTGCAGCCCTTGATTAGATTACAGCCCAAACCGCATTTTAAAAGATCTGATCGAATCGTTGTGTTAATGTGTTATTGAGCAAACAGAAACATGTGCTCGCCTTTGCCATCTGTTGGCCAAAATACGGTATCGCACGCAAATCACCGTAACTTGTGTCTCTCTGGCTCTCCTCATATGTCGGAAGACATCTCAAAGGACTTCGCACTAAGAGGACAAAAACAGCCGATAGCAAGCAGGAGGGGGACGGTGAAGATTATTGAGAGCGGCCAAAGACATAAATACAAAGAAAGCACTTGCTGTTATCAAGCCTTCTGGACTCAACATTGAGTTCAACATTTTCAGACTATAACCCCTGCCCCCATTTTTCAGGCTGTATGATTTTGCCATCCCCATTTGCAACATTTAATCTTTCCTGCCTCCTACCCTAGCACAGACTGTTCCTTCAGATCCTCCCCTCCCGCCCCCTCCTCTCCCTGCTCTGCACCTCTTTAAAATCTGTTACATCTCTAGCCTTTTCCAGTTCTGATGAAAGGTCCCAGACCAAAATGGGATTAGAATAGACGGCTTGATGGCCGGCGCGGACACGATGGGCCGAAGGGCCTCTTTCTGTGCTGTATAACTCTATGACTCTATGACCTGAAACGTTAACTCTGTTTCTCTCTCCACAGATGCTGCTTGGCCTGCTGAGTGCTTCCAACATTTTCTGTTGTTATTTCAGATTTCCAGCATCCGCAGTATTTTGCTATTGTGTTGCTGTTATATTGGGCCGAAAATTGATCCCGGGACGCGAGAGTACGCACTGCATACTCTCGCGTATTCCCACTCCAATTGCCGGTTTTCTGCATGCCCTGCGCATGCGCTGAAAACCGGCAATTGCTCTTCCGAAAAGGGGGCGGGGCTTGAGTGCATCGCGTGCGCGCTACAGGCTGCGCGCACGCTGTGCACTTCATGCTTTGGACGCGCAGGTAAGTAGGGAAGATTTTGGAAATGTAAAAAGGAGGAGTAAGACCCGCTTTTAAGAAGGTAAGTAGTGAATTAAGTATTTTTTTGAATTTTTTTTTACAGGTATATCTTTTTTATAGACTTTAAAGACAGGTAAGTTTATTTTTATAACTTTTTAAAAGATTTTAAATTTTTTCAAAAATTTAATTTTTTATTTAAAATGGTTAATTTAATTAACTATACTTATTTTATTAATGTAATGGGTTTTTTTTTAAATTTAATTGAGGTTTAGCTGTTATTTTGGGGGGGTGTAAGATTCATAAGTCTCACAGCTATGCTGTGAGACTTATGAATGGAAGATGGTGTGCTGCCATTGGCTCTAACTGAGTCACGTGATCCCACAGCTCGCACGAATTAACTACGCCGCTGGGTTACGCAAGCCCAGCACAGCTGATGTCTGGAACATCAATTTCGTGCGAGCTGGATCAGAAAAAGCATAAGCGAGGTGAGACATCGCGGGGAAGGCTTACCCCCGCGGGAACAGAGCGAGATCAATTTCTGGGCCATAGTGTCTCTCCGCCTCTCTCTCCTCCTTTAAGACACTCCATAAAACCTCCCTCTTTGACCAAGCTTTTGGTCACCTGTCCTAATATCTCCTTCTGTGGCTCGGTGTCAAATTTTGTTTTATGACACTCCTGTGCAGCGCCTTGGGACGTTTTACTACGTTAAAGGCGCTAAATAAATACAAGTTGTTGTTGTTGTAGCGCCTTTCGCCACCTCAGGAGGTCCCAAAGCATTTCACAGCAGCACTGGCAATCACTGGCAATCACTGGCGATCACGGCGATCACTGGCAATCACTGGCAATCACTGGCGATCACGGCGATCACTGGTGATCACTGGCGATTACTGGTAATCACTGGCGAACACTGGCAATCACTGGCAATCACTGGTAATCACTGGCGAACACTGGCAATCACTGGCAATCACGGCGATCACTGGCAATCACTGGCCATCACTGGCGATCACGGCAATCACTGGCAATCACTGGCGATCACGGCAATCACTGGTAATCACTGGCGATCACTGGTAATCACTGGCAATCACTGGCGATCACTGGCCATCACTGGCCATCACTGGCGATCACTGGCGATCACTGGCGATCACGGCGATCACTGGCGATCACTGGTGATCACTGGCCATCACTGGCCATCACTGGCCATCACTGGCCATCACTGGCGATCACTGGTGATCACTGGCGATCACTGGCGATCGCTGGCCATCACTGGCCATCACTGGCGATCACTGGTCATCACTGGCCATCACTGGCCATCACTGGCCATCACTGGCCATCACTGGCAATCACTGGCCCCTCGTTGCAGGAAATCTGTCACCTGCTGCCACTCAGCCCAGGGGAATGATTTACGGGCCCTCTTCGAGGTCCTGGCCTAGACCGATTTCTCCACCTACCATCTGTAGTGGGGCCCACTCGCACCTTTCTGGAGCTCCCCTCTCCCCGGACTCAACCCGACTCTAGGTCGCACTGAGGTCGGGGCAGCGGCAACTCCCTGCCTCCCTTTGGTTGCTCCCCTCACAGGGCTGAGTGGGGACTCCAATCCTACGCTGGGACCAGGCCGTATCCAGTCCTACGCTGGGACCAGGCCGTATCCAATCCTACGCTGGGACCAGGCCGTATCCAATCCTACGCTGGGACCAGGCCGTATCCAATCCTACGCTGGGACCAGGCCGTATCCAATCCTACGCTGGGACCAGGCCGTATCCAATCCTACGCTGGGACCAGGCCGTATCCAATCCTACGCTGGGACCAGGCCGTATCCAATCCTACGCTGGGACCAGGCCGTATCCAGTCCTACGCTGGGACCAGGCCGTATCCAATCCTACGCTGGGACCAGGCCGTATCCAGTCCTACGCTGGGACCAGGCCGTATCCAATCCTACGCTGGGACCAGGCCGTATCCAGTCCTACGCTGGGACCAGGCCGTATCCAATCCTACGCTGGGACCAGGCCGTATCCAATCCTACGCTGGGACCAGGCCGTATCCAATCCTACGCTGGGACCAGGCCGTATCCAGTCCTACGCTGGGACCAGGCCGTATCCAATCCTACGCTGGGACCAGGCCGTATCCAATCCTACGCTGGGACCAGGCCGTATCCAATCCTACGCTGGGACCAGGCCGTATCCAATCCTACGCTGGGACCAGGCCGTATCCAATCCTACGCTGGGACCAGGCCGTATCCAATCCTACGCTGGGACCAGGCCGTATCCAATCCTATGCTGGGACCAGGCCGTATCCAACCCTACGATAGGACCAGGCCGTATCCAATCCTACGCTGGGACCAGGCCGTATCCAATCCTACGCTGGGACCAGGCCGTATCCAATCCTACGCTGGGACCAGGCCGTATCCAATCCTACGCTGGGACCAGGCCGTATCCAGTCCTACGCTGGGACCAAGCCGTATCCAGTCCTACGCTGGGACCAGGCCGTATCCAGTCCTACGCTGGGACCAGGCCGTATCCAGTCCTACGCTGGGACCAGGCCGTATCCAGTACTACGCTGGGACCAGGCCGTATCCAGTCCTACGCTGGGACCAGGCCGTATGCAGTCCTACGCTGGGACCAGGCCGTATCCAGTCCTACGATAGGACCAGGCCGTATCCAATCCTATGATAAGACCAGGCCGTATCCAACCCTACGATAGGACCAGGCCGTATCTAATCCTACGCTGGAACCAGGCTGTATCCAATCCTACGATAGGACCAGGCCGTATCCAATCCTACGCTGGGACCAGGCCGTATCCAATCCTACGCTGGGACCAGGCCGTATCCAATCCTACGCTGGGACCAGGCCGTATCCAATCCTACGCTGGGACCAGGCTGTATCCAATCATACGATAGGACCAGGCCGTATCCAGGTGCAGGCCTATTTCTGGGCCCTCCCATGGCACTGGACTAGAAGGGCCCAGAATATTCAGCTGCGCAGTTTCACAGAGAGCGGTGAGGCCGTGAAATTCACTCCCAGGGCTGAGGCAGAAACTGTGACAACACTGGAGATTAGATTGGGCAGGTGGCTAAAGGAAAGGGGATGAAGAGATATGGGAACATGGCGGGTAAATGTGATTAGAACTATTTGCTGGTGTGGAGAGTAAAGGCCGACACGGACTAGTTGGACCGAATGGCCTGTTTCCGTTTGGAACTGCTACGTATTTCTATCGCTCTCTCGTTTCCAAAAATAAACTCTTGAGGTTGTGTTGCTAGGTCACTAGACGGCACTTTCAAACCATCCCAGCATGTAAACAGCAATAAAAGGCTTTATGCATTGAACAGAATCAGCAGACGCAGAACTAGTGATAACGACACACAACCCAGACCCTTCACTACACACCCTCTGGGGATGGACCGTGTACACAACTTTATTTCAAATGATAAAGTCTATTATGCAAGGTTTGAACATGTTTGTATGACAGTAAAAGTTAATCGGAATTCCTTACTTTTTTTTTAATATAAATTCAATCATGGGATGTGGACGTCGCTGGCAAGGCTGGCATTTATTGCCCATCCCTAGTTGCCCCTTGAGAAGGTGGTGGTGAGCCGCCTTCTTGAACCGCTGCAGTCCGTGTGGTGAAGGTGAGCGGTTTTGAGACAACTGAGGGGCCACTAGAGGGCAGGTAAGAGTCATCCACGTTGGTGTTGGACTAGAGTCACATGTAGGCCAGACCGGGTAGCGACATGAGTGAACCAGTTGGGTATTTGCGACAATCCGACAGCTTCACGCTCACTTTTACTGAGACCAGCTTTTTATTTCCAGATTTTTTTTTTTAATTAATTCAATTTCTCAAAACTGCCCTGATGGGATTTGAACTCACGTTATTGAATGGCCTTATAATCACTTCTGAACAGGGCCCTTGAGATCCCAGTCCGTATCCTGACTTCCACCCCCTTGTTCCCATTGGAAAGGACAATCCAATGGGCAGCTCTACCTGTCCTGAAATGTTTAAAAGTCACTGGATGAAATAAATCATGGGAGCACTTTCACCACACGGACTGCAGTGGTTCAAGAAGGCGGCTCACCACCACCTTCTCGCGGGGCTACTAGGGATGGGCAATAAATGCTGGCCTTGCCAGAGACGTCCACATCCCCAGAACAATTAAGAAAAATTAATATATGGCTTGAAAACCTTTTGGCTTTGTCAAAATTGTTTTAAAGTTATTAAATATTAACAATCTGAAAAAAGAGATACTACTGCAGGCCGAAGCAAGGGCTTCAAACAAAAAGAGTCAGATTCCCCCTCTTTCCAAGGTGGTGCTCACTTCCCATTTTCTTGAGCAGACTGGCCTCCTTCCTTCCAATGTTCTGTTTATTGATCGCAGGAGGGGCCTGGGCAACACTGGCAGGACCGCACTGACGGCCCAGTCCCAGTTCCCAGCTGATTTCTCAATATCAACTCGGTTTTGGAATATAGAAGGTTAGGGGGTGATTTGATCGAGGTTTTTAGGAATTTGAAAGGAATTGATGGGGTAGAGAGAGAGAAACTTTTCTGCTGGTGGGGGAGTCTAGGACAAGGGGACATGACCTTAAAATCAGAGCCAGGCCATTCAGGAGAGAAGTTAGGAAACACTTCTTCACACAAAGGGTGGTAGCAGTGTGGAACTCTCTCCCACAACAAGCAGTAGATGCTGGGGGTCAATTAATAATTCTGAATCTGAGATTGATGGATTTTTGCTAGCCAAGGGTATAAAAGGAGATGGAGCCAAGGCGGGTGGATGGAGTTAAGACACAGATCAGCCATGGTCTCATTGAATGGCGGAACTGGCTGGAGGGGCTGAATGGCCTCTTGTTCCTGCGTTCTCCACGATTCCTGTTCACGATGCTCAATGATCTGTGTCTGTGACACTTCCCTATCTCCTGGTGACGTGTGTGTCCGTAGTGATGAGTGGGTAGGTCATAAATCGACGTCCATACAGCAGGCGTGTGTTCCTTTGTGCGAGCCGCCCGCTCAGTGAGCGAACCTTACCCAGTCGGGGTGGGAAGGCCTGTTTGAACAGAGACCAATCGAGTCAGTCACTGGGTATGAATAAGAAAGAAAGACTTGCATTTCAACACAAAAGCAAAATAGTGCAGATGCTGTAAATCTGAAATAAAAGCAGAAAATGCTGGAAATACTCAGCAGGTCAGGCAGCATCTGTGGAGAGAGAAACAGAGTTAACGTTTCAGGTCGATGACGAAGGGTTAATTCTGTTTCTCTCTCTACAGATGCTGCCTGGCCTGCTGAGTATTTCCAGCACTGTCTGTTTTTACTCGCATTTCTCCAGCGCCTTTCATGACCTCAGGACGTCCCAAAGTGCTTTACAGCCAATGAAGTACTTTTTGAAGTGTAGTCACTGTTGTAATGTAGGAAACGCAGCAGCCAATTTGCGCACAGCAAGCTCCCACAAACAGCAATGTGATAATGACCAGATAATCTGTTTTAGTGATTGACGTAAGAAAACTACTAGGCACTTGGTCTAAGCGTTAAACAAAGCTTTAATCAACTGTTTTACAACATGGAGATCTAGTTGTGTCCTTCACTAGTTCCTGTTGAGGAATGTCCTAAGCAAGCTGGGCCCATGCCTGAGTATTTATACTCTCCCTGGACAGCACCACCAGCAGGCCGCCCAGTATTACTTCATACATGAATGACAAGATTCATGTCAGTGATGTTGGTTGAGGCTTAAATATTGGCCAGGACACTGGGGAGAACTCCCCTGCTTTTCTTCCAATCGTGCCATGGGATCTGTTACATCCAGCTGAGAGGGCAGAGGGGGCCTCGGTTTAACGTCTCATCCGAAAGACAACACCTCTGACAGTGCAGCGCTCCCTCAGTACTGTCCCTCTGACAGTGCGGCGCTCCCTCAGTACTGCCCCTCTGACAGTGCAGCGCTCCCTCAGTACTGCCCCTCCGACAGTGCGGCGCTCCGTCAGTACTGCCCCTCTGACAGTGCGGCGCTCCCTCAGTACTGCCCCTCCAACAGTGCGGCGCTCCCTCAGTACTGCCCCTCCGACAGTGCGGCACTCCCTCAGTACTGCTCCTGGGGTCAGCCTGGATTATGGCGCACAAGACTCTGGAGTGGGATTCGAACCCATGATCTCTGACTCAGAGGCAAGAAGGAGCAAACGATTCCTCTATCACAGCAGCCTGGTCTCTGAAGGTTGCCCCTTCGCTGTGGCCTGGAGCCTGCTGGAAGGATGATCGCAGTTCGGACCCAGCACTATGGCACCCTGCGGAGGTGGGGAGTGAGAGGCTTTTCCACAGAGGTTGTTAGAACACGGAGGGGTAGAAAGTGGACCCCTCGGGTAATTAGGCGGCCCTGAAAGGAGCAGGAACCGGGGCCGAATCCGCTCAGGCTTTCTAGGAATGGCTGTGGCCCAGTAACCGCCACCAGAAAGGAAAGTTTCATTATATTTTTTGAATTCATGTGGAGTTGGAGAGTTGCTCCAAGCTCCAAAGCACTCCCACCGCCCGATCCTGTCCCCCTCACAATCGCTTCTGTGAAGCGCCCTGGGACGTTTTACTATGTTAAAGGTGCTATATAAATGCAAGTTGTTATAGAGTCATTCACCTACTATTTTACATTTCCTACATATCTCGAATATTTGTCTTCCTTTCCACTGACGGAAGGTGGCAGTGTCTTCTGATCCCAGACTGTGAACCTGACCGAGGGCCCTGAGTGGGTGCCGAGCGGAGACCCCTCCCCAAGGCAGGTTACAGGGAGACCCTCAGGAAATGAGGTCGCCCTGAGAGAGACCAGGAGCAAGATGGTGTTGGCAGGGAATGACTTTAGGTTGCATGCCAGTAGAAACAGCACAGGGAAGCCTGTCCAGTGGCAGAGGACGATCAGGTTAATTTACAGACTGCAGCCAGATACTGAGAGAGGGTGATTGGAGAGGCTGAGGGAGAGGGAGGGAGAGAGAGAGAGGGAGGGAGAGTGAGGGAGAGGGAGGGAGAGTGAGGGAGAGTGAGAGAGAGTGAGGGAGAGAGAGAGGGAGGGAGAGTGAGAAAGAGGGAGGGTGAGGGAGTGAGAGTGAGGCAGAGGGAGAGGGAGGGAGAGGCAGAGGGAGAGTGAGCAAGAGTGAGGGAGAGAGAGGGAGGGAGAGAGAAAGGGAGGGAGAGGGAGGGAGAGTGAGGGAGAGGGAGTGAGAGAGAGAGGGAGGGAGAGGGAGGGTGAGGGAGGGAGAGTGAGGGAGAGGGAGAGGGAGGGAGAGAGGGAGGGAGAGTGAGAGTGAGGCAGAGGGAGAGGGAGGGAGAGGCAGAGGGAGAGTGAGGGAGAGTGAGCAAGAGTGAGGGAGAGAGAGGGAGGGAGAGAGAAAGGGAGGGAGGGAGAGGGAGAGTGAGGGAGAGGGAGGGAGAGAGGGGGTGAGAGTGAAGGAGAGGGAGAGTGAAGGAGAGGGAGGGAGAGGGAAGGAGAGTGAGGGAGAGGGAGGGAGGGAGAGAGAGGGAGGGAGAGTGAGAGTGAGGGAGAGGGAGGGAGAGGGAGGGAGAGTGAGAGAGAGGGAGAGAGAGAGTGAGGGAGAGAGAGAGGGAGAGAGAGAGGGAGGGAGAGTGAGAAAGAGGGAGGGTGAGGGAGTGAGAGTGAGGCAGAGGGAGAGTGAGGGAGAGTGAGCAAGAGTGAGGGAGAGAGAGAGGGAGGGAGAGAGAAAGGGAGGGAGAGGGAGGGAGAGTGAGGGAGAGGGAGTGAGAGAGAGAGAGGGAGGGAGAGTGAAAGTGAGGGAGGGTGAGGGAGTGAGAGTGAGGGAGAGGGAGGGAGAGTGAGAGTGAGGCAGAGGGAGAGGGAGGGAGAGGCAGAGGGAGAGTGAGGGAGAGTGAGCAAGAGTGAGGGAGAGAGAGGGAGGGAGAGAGAAAGGGAGGGAGGGAGAGGGAGAGGGAGGGAGAGAGGGAGTGAGAGTGAAGGAGAGGGAGAGTGAAGGAGAGGGAGGGAGAGGGAAGGAGAGTGAGGGAGAGGGAGGGAGGGAGAGAGAGGGAGAGTGAGGGAGAGGGAGAGGGAAGGAGAGTGAGGGAGAGGGAGGGAGGGAGAGAGACGGAGGGAGAGGGAGGGAGAGTGAGAGGGAGAGTGAGAGGGAGGGAGAGGGAGGGAGAGGGGAGAGAGGGGGGAGGAGGGGTGAATGTAAACCCAGGTCAAGAACGCACATGAATTGGAGAAATACTTGAAAATAAATATTTCCAGGGCTGTGGGGAAAGAGCAGGGGGGAGTGGGAGTAATTGGAGAGCTCTTTCACAGAGCCGGCACAGGCACGATGGGCCGAATGGCCTCCTCCTGAGCTGTCTGATTCTCTGATTCACATTGGGTGGAGGGCGAGGGGCAGGAAATCTACACTGGTGTTTCTCACCATTTGGCAGTGTTTTGAAGGGGAGAAGAGAAGGGAGATACCAAGACATGTGTTTGAGGCGGTGGGTGGGGGGAGAGGAGATGGGGGAGCGGGAGAGAGAGTCCAGGAGCAACTCTTGGGACAGGCGGGAGGAGAAAAGTGTTCGCCTCCAGACTCTCGTCTTCAGGATTTCCTGTACTTGAGGTGAAGGAATGTTGGGTATACCCACAGCTTGAGGTACAGGCCCGTGTCCTGCTGCACTTTGTGTGGAATTACTTGTTTTGACGTGTCTTATTCTCGAGTGTTTTTGAGCGGCCACTTTGTCAGATGCTGCTAGTTCTCGAGGTGGCCTGTACGTTAACACGGTGCCGGAGTGTCAACCATTATGGGCCGGTTTGTACGTTTGGTGACTTACGGTGAAAGTCAGTCCCTCAGCGTCACTCGATCGTCTGGACATCTGAACTGTTGACTGCGGACAGGAGGAACCGGGAGTAACTAAACCTGGAAATGAGGGACAGATGGAGAATTTAACACCAACTTGGCAAGGAATATCTCATTGTCCATTGGCTAAGCAGGTAAAACACTGGATGTGTTGGCCGTGGCTCAGTGGGCAGCAGTCTCGCCTCTTCACCAGGAGGTTGTGTGTTCGTAGTCCCAATCCAGAGACTCGAGCACAAGATCCAAGCTGACACTTCCAGTGCCGGTACTGAGGGAGCGCTGCACTGTCAGAGGGGCAGTACTGAGGGAGCGCTGCACTGTCGGAGGGGCAGTACTGAGGGAGCGCCGCACTGTCGGAGGGGCAGTACTGAGGGAGCGCCGCACTGTCGGAGGGGCAGTACTGAGGGAGCGCTGCACTGTCGGAGGGACAGTACTGAGGGAGCGCCGCACTGTAGGAGGGGCAGTACTGAGGGAGCGCCGCACTGTCGGAGGGTCAGTACTGAGGGAGCGCTGCACTGTCGGAGGGACAGTACTGAGGGAGCACTGCACTGTCGGAGGGGCAGTACTGAGGGAGCGCTGCACTGTCGGAGGGGCAGTACTGAGGGAGCGCCGCACTGTCGGAGGGGCAGTACTGAGGGAGTGCTGCACTGTCGGAGGGGCAGGACTGAGGGAGCGCCGCACTGTCAGAGGGGCAGTACTGAGGGAGTGCCGCACTGTCAGAGGGGCAGTACTGAGGGAGAGCCGCACTGTCAGAGGGGCAGTACCGAGGGAACGCTGCACTATCAGAGAGGCAGTACTGAGAGAGCGCTGCACTGTCGGAGGCGAAAGGAGGCGAGGATCATGGCAAGAAAAACACACACAAAGGAAACAGAAGGAGTTGGGCACTTGGTGAATAGACATACCTGGTAAGGAATCTGATGGCAGAGATACTAGGCTGGACTGTAGATAGGATCTAATGTCTGTCGCTCCCAAGCTATTGGACCATAAACTGCTCCGTTCTGAGAGGCTGGAGGTGTTGGACTGGGGGCGCACAACTTTTGAGGAAAATAGAGCAGAAATACTTCTCCCCCTAGGGTAAGACATGAGAAGATCATTATTAATATTAGTTCATTATTGTTCAGCCCCCTCAGTAGTTTAAAACTGTTTCTTATTTGTTCTGCTCACTGTTTTATGTCGTAGAGAGTGTGCCCCAGGGTTTCAATGTTGGGTGTGTGGATGATTTACACTTGAATAAAGGGAGCACAATCTCAAAATCTGGTGATAACATAAAAGTAGGAGGTTGGCAAACAGTGAGGAGGAGTGTGAAATACTTCAGGAAGACATAGACAGGTTAGGGGAAAGGGCAGACAGGTGGCAGATGCAGTTTAATGTGGAGATATGTGAGGTAATAGATTTTGGGAAAATAAACAAGGACTGGGAGTGAACAGTAACTGGAAAGACACTGAAGGGTGAGGATGAACAGACACACCCCGGGGTTCAAATACAGAATTCCTCGATAGTGCGAGTGTAGGGAGATAAAGTTATAAAAAGGCCAATAGCATTTTGGGTTTTATAAATGGGGGCAGAGAGTGCAAGTGTAAAGAAATAATGATAGATTTGTACAAAACACTGGTTAGGCCACAGTTAGAGACTGGGTGCAGTTTTGTGCCCCGTTAGAGGAAGGAGATTAAAGTCACCGAGAGCGGAGAGTGTAGATTCACCAGGGTTCACCAGGGGTGGAAATTGGAGCTCGGAGGAGAGACTGGAGACACTGGGACTGTGCCCACTGGGGCAGAGGAGAGACTGGAGACACTGGGACTGTGCCCACTGGAGCAGAGGAGGAGAGACTGGAGACACTGGGACTGTGCCCACTGGGGCAGAGGAGGAGAGACTGGAGACACTGGGACTGTGCCCACTGGAGCAGAGGAGGAGAGACTGGAGACACTGGGACTGTGCCCACTGGGGCAGAGGAGGAGAGACTGGAGACACTGGGACTGTGCCCACTGGAGCAGAGAGGAGGAGAGACTGGAGACACTGGGACTGTGCCCACTGGGGCAGAGGAGGAGAGACTGGAGACACTGGGACTGTGCCCACTGGAGCAGAGAAGAGGAGAGGAGATTTTTATAGTGTTTGGGATTGATACAGGGCTATGGGGAGAGAGCGGGGCAGTGGGTTTAGTTTGGGGATTGATACAGGGCTATGGGGAGAGAGCGGGGCAGTGGGATTAGTTTGGGATTGATACAGGCCTATGAGGAGAGAGCGGGGCAGTGGAATTAGTTTAGGATTGATACAGGGCTATGGGGAGAGAGCGGGGCAGTGGGATTAGTTTGGGATTGATACAAGGCTATGGGGAGAGAGCGGGGCAGTGGGATTAGTTTAGGATTTATACAGGGCTATGGGGAGAGAGCGGGCAGTGGGATTAGTTTGGGATTGATACAGGGCTATGAGGAGAGAGCGGGCCAGTGGGATTAGTTTAGGATTTATACAGGGCTATGGGAAGAGAGCGGGCAGTGGGATTAGTTTGGGATTGATACAGGGCTATGGGGAGAGAGCGGGGCAGTGGGATTAGTTTGGGATTGATACAGGGCTATGGGGAGAGAGCGGGGCAGTGGGATTAGTTTGGATTGATACAGGGCTATGGGGAGAGAGCGGGGCAGTGTGATTAGTTTAGGATTGATACAGGGCTATGGGGAGAGAGCGGGGCAGTGGGATTAGTTTGGGGATTGATACAGGGCTATGGGGCGAGAGCGGGGCAGTGGGATTAGTTTGGGATTGATACAGGGCTATGGGGAGAGAGCGGGGCAGTGGGATTAGTTTGGGATTGATACAGGCCTATGAGGAGAGAGCGGGGCAGTGGGATTAGTTTAGGATTGATACAGGGCTATGGGGAGAGAGCGGGACAGTGGGATTAGTTTGGGATTGATACAGGCCTATGAGGAGAGAGCGGGGCAGTGGGATTAGTTTAGGATTGATACAGGGCTCTGGGGAGAGAGCGGGGCAGTGGAATTAGTTTAGGATTGATACAGGGCTATGGGGAGAGAGCGGGGCAGTGGATTAGTTTGGGATTGATACAGGGCTATGGGGCGAGAGCGGGGCAGTGGGATTAGTTTGGGATTGATACAGGGCTATGGGGAGAGAGCGGGGCAGTGGGATTAGTTTGGGATTGATACAGGGCTATGGGGAGAGAGCGGGTCAGTGGGATTAGTTTGGGGATTGATACAGGCTTTGGGGAGAGAGCGGGGCAGTGGGATTAGTTTGGGATTGATACAGGGCTATGGGGAGAGAGCGGGGCAATGGGATTAGTTTAGGATTGATACAGGGCTATGGGGAGAGAGCGGGGCAGTGGGATTAGTTTGGGATTGATACAGGGCTATGGGAGAGAGCGGGGCAGTGGGATTAGTTTGGGATTGATACAGGGCTATGGGGAGAGAGCGGGGCAGTGGGATTAGTTTGGGATTGATACAGGGCTATGGGGCGAGAGCGGGGCAGTGGGATTAGTTTAGGATTGGTACAGGGCTATGGGGAGAGAGCAGGGCAGTGGGATTAGTTTGGGGATGATACAGGGCTATGGGGAGAGAGCGGGGCAGTGGGATTAGTTTGGGATTGATACAGGGCTATGGGGAGAGAGCGAGGCAGTGGGATTAGTTTGAGATTGATACAGGGCTATGGGGGGAGAGCAGGGCAGTGGGATTAGTTTGGGATTGATACAGGGCTATGGGGAGAGAGCGGGGCAGTGGGATTAGTTTGGGATTGATACAGGGCTATGGGGCGAGAGCGGGGCAGTGGGATTAGTTTGGGATTGATACAGGGCTATGGGGAGAGAGCGGGGCAGTGGGATTAGTTTGGGATTGATACAGGCCTATGAGGAGAGAGCGGGGCAGTGGGATTAGTTTAGGATTGATACAGGGCTATGGGGAGAGAGCGGGACAGTGGGATTAGTTTGGGATTGATACAGGCCTATGAGGAGAGAGCGGGGCAGTGGGATTAGTTTAGGATTGATACAGGGCTCTGGGGAGAGAGCGGGGCAGTGGGATTAGTTTAGGATTGATACAGGGCTATGGGGAGAGAGCGGGGCAGTGGGATTAGTTTGGGATTGATACAGGGCTATGGGGCGAGAGCGGGGCAGTGGGATTAGTTTGGGATTGATACAGGGCTATGGGGAGAGAGCGGGGCAGTGGGATTAGTTTGGGATTGATACAGGGCTATGGGGAGAGAGCGGGTCAGTGGGATTAGTTTGGGGATTGATACAGGGCTATGGGGAGAGAGCGGGGCAGTGGGATTAGTTTGGGATTGATACAGGGCTATGGGGAGAGAGCGGGGCAATGGGATTAGTTTAGGATTGATACAGGGCTATGGGGAGAGAGCGGGGCAGTGGGATTAGTTTGGGATTGATACAGGGCTATGGGGAGAGAGCGGGGCAGTGGGATTAGTTTGGGATTGATACAGGGCTATGGGGAGAGAGCGGGGCAGTGGGATTAGTTTGGGATTGATACAGGGCTATGGGGCGAGAGCGGGGCAGTGGGATTAGTTTAGGATTGGTACAGGGCTATGGGGAGAGAGCAGGGCAGTGGGATTAGTTTGGGGATTGATACAGGGCTATGGGGAGAGAGCGGGGCAGTGGGATTAGTTTGGGATTGATACAGGGCTATGGGGAGAGAGCGAGGCAGTGGGATTAGTTTGAGATTGATACAGGGCTATGGGGGGAGAGCAGGGCAGTGGGATTAGTTTGGGATTGATACAGGGCTATGGGGAGAGAGCGGGGCAGTGGGATTAGTTTGGGATTGATACAGGGCTATGGGGAGGAGAGCGGGGGCAGTGGGATTAGTTTGGGATTGATACAGGGCTATGGGGAGAGAGCTGGGCAGTGGGATTAGTTTGGGATTGATACAGGGCTATGGGGAGAGAGCGGGGCAGTGGGATTAGTTTGGGATCGATACAGGGCTATGGGGAGAGAGCAGGGCAGTGGGATAGTTTGGGATGATACAGGGCTATGGGGAGAGAGCGGGGCAGTGGGATTAGTTTGGGATTTGATACAGGGCTATGGGGAGAGAGCGGGGCAGTGGGATTAGTTTGAGATTGGTACAGGGCTATGGGGAGAGAGCGGGGCAGTGGGATTAGTTTGGGATTGATACAGGGCTATGGGGAGGAGAGCGGGGGCAGTGGATTAGTTTGGGATTGATACAGAGCTATGGGGAGAAGCGGG
>CM059434.1:2383864-2439967 GCA_030390025.1 Squalus acanthias | reverse complement strand
CGTATCCAATCCTACGCTGGGACCAGGCCGTATCCAATCCTACGCTGGGACCAGGCCGTATCCAATCCTACGCTGGGACCAGGCCGTATCCAATCCTACGCTGGGACCAGGCCGTATCCAGTCCTACGCTGGGACCAGGCCGTATCCAGTCCTACGCTGGGACCAGGCCATATCCAGTCCTACGCTGGGACCAGGCCGTATCCAGTCCTGCGCTGGGACCAGGCCGTATCCAGTCCTACGCTGGGACCAGGCCGTATCCAGTCCTACGCTGGGACCAGGCCGTATCCAATCCTACGCTGGGATCAGGCCGTATCCAATCCTACGCTGGGACCAGGCCGTATCCAATCCTACGCTGAGACCAGGCCGTATCCAGTCCTACGCTGGGACCAGGCCGTATCCAGTCCTACGCTGGGACCAGGCCGTATCCAATCCTACGCTGGGACCAGGCCGTATCCAATCCTACGCTGGGACCAGGCCGTATCCAATCCTACGCTGGGACCAGGCCGTATCCAATCCTACGCTGGGACCAGGCCGTATCCAGTCCTACGCTGGGACCAGGCCGTATCCAGTCCTACGATAGGACCAGGCCGTATCCAATCCTACGCTGGGACCAGGCCGTATCCAGTCCTACGCTGGGACCAGGCCATATCCAGTCCTACGATAGGACCAGGCCGTATCCAATCCTACGCTGGGACCAGGCCGTATCCAATCCTACGATAGGACCAGGCCGTATCCAGTCCTACGCTGGGACCAGGCCGTATCCAGTCCTACGCTGGGACCAGGCCGTATCCAGTCCTACGCTGGGACCAGGCCGTATCCAGTCCTACGCTGGGACCAGGCCGTATCCAGTACTACGCTGGGACCAGGCCGTATCCAGTCCTACGCTGGGACCAGACCGTATCCAGTCCTACGCTGGGACCAGGCCGTATCCAGTCCTACGATAGGACCAGGCCGTATCCAATCCTATCATAAGACCAGGCCGTATCCAACTCTACGATAGGACCAGGCCGTATCTAATCCTACGCTGGGACCAGGCTGTATCCAATCCTACGATAGGACCAGGCCGTATCCAATCCTACGATAGGACCAGGCCGTATCCAGTCCTACGATAGGACCAGGCCGTATCCAATCCTATCATAAGACCAGGCCGTATCCAACTCTACGATAGGACCAGGCCGTATCTAATCCTACGCTGGGACCAGGCTGTATCCAATCCTACGATAGGACCAGGCTGTATCCAATCCTACGATAGGACCAGGCCGTATCCAATCCTACGCTGGGACCAGGCTGTATCCAATCATACGATAGGACCAGGCCGTATCCAATCCTACGATAGGACCAGGCCGTATCCAATCCTACGCTGGGACCAGGCTGTATCCAATCATACGATAGGACCAGGCCGTATCCAGGTGCAGGCCTATTTCTGGGCCCTCCCATGGCACTGGGCTAGAAGGGCCCAGAATATTCAGCTGCGCAGTTTCACAGAGAGCGGTGAGGCCGTGAAATTCACTCCCAGGGCTGAGGCAGAAACTGTGACAACACTGGAGATTAGATTGGGCAGGTGGCTAAAGGAAAGGGGATGAAGAGATATGGGAACAGGGCGGGTAAATGTGATTAGAACTATTTGCTGGTGTGGAGAGTAAAGGCCGACACGGACTAGTTGGACCGAATGGCCTGTTTCCGTTTGGAACTGCTACGTATTTCTATCGCTCTCTCGTTTCCAAAAATAAACTCTTGAGGTTGTGTTGTTAGGTCACTAGACGGCACTTTCAAACCATCCCAGCATGTAAACAGCAATAAAAGGCTTTATGCATTGAACAGAATCAGCAGACGCAGAACTAGTGATAACGACACACAACCCAGACCCTTCACTACACACCCTCTGGGGATGGACCGTGTACACAACTTTATTTCAAATGATAAAGTCTATTATGCAAGGTTTGAACATGTTTGTATGACAGTAAAAGTTAATCGGAATTCCTTACTTTTTTTTTAATATAAATTCAATCATGGGATGTGGACGTCGCTGGCAAGGCTGGCATTTATTGCCCATCCCTAGTTGCCCCTTGAGAAGGTGGTGGTGAGCCGCCTTCTTGAACCGCTGCAGTCCGTGTGGTGAAGGTGAGCGGTTTTGAGACAACTGAGTGGCCACTAGAGGGCAGGTAAGAGTCATCCACGTTGGTGTTGGACTAGAGTCACATGTAGGCCAGACCGGGTAGCGACATGAGTGAACCAGTTGGGTATTTGCGACAATCCGACAGCTTCACGCTCACTTTTACTGAGACCAGCTTTTTATTTCCAGATTTAAAAAAAAAATTAATTCAATTTCTCAAAACTGCCCTGATGGGATTTGAACTCACGTTATTGAATGGCCTTATAATCACTTCTGAACAGGGCCCTTGAGATCCCAGTCCGTATCCTGACTTCCACCCCCTTGTTCCCATTGGAAAGGACAATCCAATGGGCAGCTCTACCTGTCCTGAAATGTTTAAAAGTCACTGGATGAAATAAATCATGGGAGCACTTTCACCACACGGACTGCAGTGGTTCAAGAAGGCGGCTCACCACCACCTTCTCGCGGGGCTACTAGGGATGGGCAATAAATGCTGGGCCTTGCCAGAGACATCCACATCCCCAGAACAATTAAGAAAAATTAATATATGGCTTGAAAACCTTTTGGCTTTGTCAAAATTGTTTTAAAGTTATTAAATATTAACAATCTGAAAAAAGAGATACTACTGCAGGCCGAAGCAAGGGCTTCAAACAAAAAGAGTCAGATTCCCCCTCTTTCCAAGGTGGTGCTCACTTCCCATTTTCTTGAGCAGACTGGCCTCCTTCCTTCCAATGTTCTGTTTATTGATCGCAGGAGGGGCCTGGGCAACACTGGCAGGACCGCACTGACGGCCCAGTCCCAGTTCCCAGCTGATTTCTCAATATCAACTCGGTTTTGGAATATAGAAGGTTAAGGGGTGATTTGATCGAGGTTTTTAGGAATTTGAAAGGAATTGATGGGGTAGAGAGAGAGAAACTTTTCTGCTGGTGGGGGAGTCTAGGACAAGGGGACATGACCTTAAAATCAGAGCCAGGCCATTCAGGAGAGAGGTTAGGAAACACTTCTTCACACAAAGGGTGGTAGAGTGTGGAACTCTCTCCCACAACAAGCAGTAGATACTGGGGGTCAATTAATAATTCTGAATCTGAGATTGATGGATTTTTGCTAGCCAAGGGTATAAAAGGAGATGGAGCCAAGGCGGGTGGATGGAGTTCAGATACAGATCAGCCATGGTCTCATTGAATGGCGGAACTGGCTGGAGGGGCTGAATGGCCTCTTGTTCCTGCGTTCTCCACGATTCCTGTTCACGATGCTCAATGATCTGTGTCTGTGACACTTCCCTATCTCCTGGTGACGTGTGTGTCCGTAGTGATGAGTGGGTAGGTCATAAATCGACGTCCATACAGCAGGCGTGTGTTCCTTTGTGCGAGCCGCCCGCTCAGTGAGCGAACCTTACCCAGTCGGGGTGGGAAGGCCTGTTTGAACAGAGACCATTCGAGTCAGTCACTGGGTATGAATAAGAAAGAAAGACTTGCATTTCAACACAAAAGCAAAATAGTGCGGATGCTGGAAATCTGAAATAAAAACAGAAAATGCTGGAAATACTCAGCAGGTCAGGCAGCATCTGTGGAGAGAGAAACAGAATTAACGTTTCAGGTCGATGACGAAGGGTTAATTCTGTTTCTCTCTCTACAGATGCTGCCTGACCTGCTGAGTATTTCCAGCATTTTCTGTTTTTACTCGCATTTCTATAGCGCCTTTCATGACCTCAGGACGTCCCAAAGTGCTTTACAGCCAATGAAGTACTTTTTGAAGTGTAGTCACTGTTGTAATGTAGGAAACGCAGCAGCCAATTTGCGCACAGCAAGCTCCCACAAACAGCAATGTGATAATGACCAGATCATCTGTTTTAGTGATTGACGTAAGAAAACTACTAGGCACTTGGTCTAAGCGTTAAACAAAGCTTTAATCAACTGTTTTACAACATGGAGATCTAGTTGTGTCCTTCACTAGTTCCTGTTGAGGAATGTCCTAAGCAAGCTGGGCCCATGCCTGAGTATTTATACTCTCCCTGGACAGCGCCACCAGCAGTCCGCCCAGTATTACTTCATACATGAATGACAAGATTCATGTCAGTGATGTTGGTTGAGGCTTAAATATTGGCCAGGACACTGGGGAGAACTCCCCTGCTCTTCTTCCAATCGTGCCATGGGATCTGTTACATCCAGCTGAGAGAGCAGATGGGGCCTCAGTTTAACGTCTCATCCGAAAGACGACACCTCTGACAGTGCAGCGCTCCCTCAGTACTGCCCCTTCGACAGTGCGGCGCTCCCTCAGTACTCCCCCTCCAACAGTGCGGCGCTCCCTCAGTACTGCCCCTTCGACAGTGCAGCACTCCCTCAGTACTGCCCCTCCAACAGTGCAGCACTCCCTCAGTACTGCCCCTCCGACAGTGTGGCGCTCCCTCAGTACCGCCCCTCCGACAGTGCGGCGCTCCCTCAGTACTGCCCCTCCGACAGTGCGGCGCTCCCTCAGGACTGCCCCTCCGACAGTGCGGCGCTCCCTCAGTACTGCCCCTCCGACAGTGCGGCGCTCCCTCAGTACTGCCCCTCCGACAGTGCAGCACTCCCTCAGTACTGCCCCTCCGACAGTGCGGCGCTCCCTCAGTACCGCCCCTCCGACAGTGCGGCGCTCCCTCAGTACTGCCCCTCCGACAGTGCGGCGCTCCCTCAGGACTGCCCCTCCGACAGTGCGGCGCTCCCTCAGTACTGCCCCTCCGACAGTGCGGCGCTCCCTCAGTACTGCCCCTCTGACAGTGCAGCGCTCCCTCAGTACTGCCCCTCCGACAGTGCGGCGCTCCCTCAGTACTGCCCCTCCGACAGTGCGGCGCTCCCTCAGTACAGCCCCTCCAACAGTGCAGCACTCCCTCAGTACTGCCCCTCCAACAGTGCAGCGCTCCCTCAGTACTGCCCCTCCGACAGTGCAGCGCTCCCTCAGTACTGCCCCTCCGACAGTGCGGCGCTCCCTCAGTACTGCCCCTCCGACAGTGCGGCGCTCCCTCAGTACTGCCCCTCCGACAGTACGGCGCTCCCTCAGTACTGCCCCTGGGGTCAGCCTGGATTATGGCGCACAAGACTCTGGAGTGGGACTCGATCCCATGATCTCTGACTCAGAGGCAAGAAGGAGCAAACGATTCCTCTATCACAGCAGCCTGGTCTCTGAAGGTTGCCCCTTCGCTGTGGCCTGGAGCCTGCTGGAGGGATGATCGCAGTTCGGACCCAGCACCATGGCACCCTGCGGAGGTGGGGAGTGAGAGGCCATCGCTTTTCCACAGAGGTTGTTAGAACACGGAGGGGTAGAAAGTGGACCCCTCGGGTAATTAGGCGGCCCTGAAAGGAGCAGGAACCGGGGCCGAATCCGCTCAGGCTTTCTAGGAATGGCTGCGGCCCAGTAACCGCCACCAGAAAGGAAAGTTTCATTATATTTTTTTAATTCATGTGGAGTTGGAGAGTTGCTCCAAGCTCCAAAGCACTCCCACCGCCCGATCCTGTCCCCCTCACAATCGCTTCTGTGAAGCGCCCTGGGACGTTTTACTATGTTAAAGGTGCTATATAAATGCAAGTTGTTATAGAGTCATTCACCTACTATTTTACATTTCCTACATATCTCGAATATTTGTCTTCCTTTCCACTGACGGAAGGTGGCAGTGTCTTCTGATCCCAGACTGTGAACCTGACCGAGGGCCCTGAGTGGGTGCCGAGCGGAGACCCCTCCCCAAGGCAGGTTACAGGGAGACCCTCAGGAAATGAGGTCGCCCTGAGAGAGACCAGGAGCAAGATGGTGTTGGCAGGGAATGACTTTAGGTTGCATGCCAGTAGAAACAGCACAGGGAAGCCTGTCCAGTGGCAAAGGGCGATCGGGTTAATTTACAGACTGCAGCCAGATACTGAGAGAGGGTGATTGGAGAGGCTGAGGGAGAGGGAGGGAGAGAGAGAGTGAGGGAGAGTGAGGGAGGGAGCGTGAGAGTGAGGGAGAGGGAGGGAGAGTGAGGGAGGGAGAGTGAGAGTGAGGGAGAGAGTGAGGGAGAGTGAGAGAGGGAGAGTGAGGGAGGGAGCGTGAGGGAGAGTGAGAGAGAGTGAGGGAGAGAGAGAGGGAGAGAGAGAGGGAGGGAGAGTGAGAGTGAGGGAGAGGGAGGGAGAGGGAGGGAGAGTGAGGGAGAGTGAGAGAGAGTGAGGGAGAGAGAGAGGGAGGGAGAGTGAGAAAGAGGGAGGGTGAGGCAGAGGGAGAGTGAGGCAGAGGGAGAGGGAGGCAGAGGGAGAGTGAGGGAGAGTGAGCGAGAGTGAGGGAGAGAGAGAGGGAGGGAGAGAGAAAGGGAGGGAGAGGGAGGGAGAGTGAGGGAGAGGGAGTGAGAGAGAGAGGGAGGGAGAGTGAGAGTGAGGGAGGGTGAGGGAGGGAGAGTGAGAGTGAGGGAGAGGGAGGGAGAGGCAGAGGGAGAGTGAGGGAGAGTGAGGGAGAGAGAGGGAGGGAGAGAGAAAGGGAGGGAGGGAGAGGGAGGGAGGGAGAGGGAGGGAGAGAGGGGTGAGAGTGAAGGAGAGGGAGGGAGCGGGAAGGAGAGTGAGGGAGAGGGAGGGAGGGAGAGAGAGGGAGGGAGAGTGAGAGTGAGGGAGAGGGAGGGAGAGTGAGAGAGAGGGAGAGAGTGAGGGAGAGAGAGAGGGAGGGAGAGTGAGCAAGAGTGAGGGAGAGAGAGGGAGGGAGAGAGAAAGGGAGGGAGAGGGAGGGAGAGTGAGGGAGAGGGAGTGAGAGAGAGAGGGAGGGAGAGTGAAAGTGAGGGAGGGTGAGGGAGGGAGAGTGAGAGTGAGGGAGAGGGAGAGAGGGAGGGAGAGTGAGGCAGAGGGAGAGGGAGGCAGAGGGAGAGTGAGGGAGAGTGAGCAAGAGTGAGGGAGAGAGAGGGAGGGAGAGAGAAAGGGAGGGAGGGAGAGGGAGAGGGAGGGAGAGAGGGAGTGAGAGTGAAGGAGAGGGAGAGTGAAGGAGAGGGAGGGAGAGGGAAGGAGAGTGAGGGAGAGGGAGGGAGGGAGAGAGAGGGAGGGAGAGGGAGGGAGAGTGAGGGAGAGGGAGAGTGAAGGAGAGGGAGGGAGAGGGAAGGAGAGTGAGGGAGAGGGAGGGAGGGAGAGAGACGGAGGGAGAGGGAGGGAGAGTGAGAGGGAGAGTGAGAGGGAGGGAGAGAGGGGGGAGGAGGGGTGAATGTAAACCCAGGTCAAGAACGCACATGAATTGGAGAAATACTTGAAAATAAATATTTCCAGGGCTATGGGGAAAGAGCAGGGGGGAGTGGGATTAATTGGAGCTCTTTCAAAGAGCCGGCACAGGCACGATGGGCCGAATGGCCTCCTCCTGAGCTGTCTGATTCTCTGATTCACATTGGGTGGAGGGCGAGGGGCAGGAAATCTACACTGGTGTTTCTCACCATTTGGCAGTGTTTTGAAGGGGAGAAGAGAAGGGAGATACCAAGACATGTGTTTGAGGCGGTGGGTGGGGGGAGAGGAGATGGGGGAGCGGGAGAGAGAGTCCAGGAGCAACTCTTGGGACAGGCGGGAGGAGAAAAGTGTTCGCCTCCAGACTCTCGTCTTCAGGATTTCCTGTACTTGAGGTGAAGGAATGTTGGGTATACCCACAGCTTGAGGTACAGGCCCGTGTCCTGCTGCACTTTGTGTGGAATTACTTGTTTTGACGTGTCTTATTCTCGAGTGTTTTTGAGCGGCCACTTTGTCAGATGCTGCTAGTTCTCGAGGTGGCCTGTACGTTAGCACGGTGCCGGAGTGTCAACCATTATGGGCCGGTTTGTACGTTTGGTGACTTACGGTGAAAGTCAGTCCCTCAGCGTCACTCGATCGTCTGGACATCTGAACTGTTGACTGCGGACAGGAGGAACCGGGAGTAACTAAACCTGGAAATGAGGGACAGATGGAGAATTTAACACCAACTTGGCAAGGAATATCTCATTGTCCATTGGCTAAGCAGGTAAAACACTGGATGTGTTGGCCGTGGCTCAGTGGGCAGCAGTCTCGCCTCTTCACCAGGAGGTTGTGTGTTCGTAGTCCCAATCCAGAGACTCGAGCACAAGATCCAAGCTGACACTTCCAGTGCCGGTACTGAGGGAGCACTGCACTGTCAGAGGGGCAGTACTGAGGGAGCGCTGCACTGTCGGAGGGGCAGTACTGAGGGAGCGCCGCACTGTCGGAGGGGCAGTACTGAGGGAGCGCCGCACTGTCGGAGGGGCAGTACTGAGGGAGCGCTGCACTGTCGGAGGGACAGTACTGAGGGAGCGCCGCACTGTAGGAGGGGCAGTACTGAGGGAGCGCCGCACTGTCGGAGGGTCAGTACTGAGGGAGTGCTGCACTGTCGGAGGGACAGTACTGAGGGAGCACTGCACTGTCGGAGGGGCAGTACTGAGGGAGCACTGCACTGTCGGAGGGGCAGTACTGAGGGAGCGCCGCACTGTCGGAGGGGCAGTACTGAGGGAGTGCTGCACTGTCGGAGGGGCAGGACTGAGGGAGCGCCGCACTGTCGGAGGGGCAGTACTGAGGGAGTGCCGCACTGTCAGAGGGGCAGTACTGAGGGAGAGCCGCACTGTCAGAGGGGCAGTACCGAGGGAGCGCTGCACTATCAGAGAGGCAGTACTGAGAGAGCGCTGCACTGTCGGAGGCGAAAGGAGGCGAGGATCATGGCAAGAAAAACACACACAAAGGAAACAGAAGGAGTTGGGCACTTGGTGAATAGACATACCTGGTAAGGAATCTGATGGCAGAGATACTAGGCTGGACTGTAGATAGGATCTAATGTCTGTCGCTCCCAAGCTATTGGACCATAAACTGCTCCGTTCTGAGAGGCTGGAGGTGTTGGACTGGGGGCGCACAACTTTTGAGGAAAATAGAGCAGAAATACTTCTCCCCCTAGGGTAAGACATGAGAAGATCATTATTAATATTAGTTCATTATTGTTCAGCCCCCTCAGTAGTTTAAAACTGTTTCTTATTTGTTCTGCTCACTGTTTTATGTCATAGAGAGTGTGCCCCAGGGTTTCAATGTTGGGTGTGTGGATGATTTACACTTGAATAAAGGGAGCACAATCTCAAAATCTGGTGATAACATAAAAGTAGGAGGTTGGCAAACAGTGAGGAGGAGTGTGAAATACTTCAGGAAGACATAGACAGGTTAGGGGGAAGGGCAGACAGGTGGCAGATGCAGTTTAATGTGGAGATATGTGAGGTAATAGATTTTGGGAAAATAAACAAGGACTGGGAGTGAACAGTAACTGGAAAGACACTGAAGGGTGAGGATGAACAGACACACCCCGGGGTTCAAATACAGAATTCCTCGATAGTGCGAGTGTAGGGAGATAAAGTTATAAAAAGGCCAATAGCATTTTGGGTTTTATAAATGGGGGCAGAGAGTGCAAGTGTAAAGAAATAATGATAGATTTGTACAAAACACTGGTTAGGCCACAGTTAGAGACTGGCTGCAGTTTTGTGCCCCGTTAGAGGAAGGAGATTAAAGTCACCGAGAGCGGAGAGTGTAGATTCACCAGGGTTCACCAGGGGTGGAAACTGGAGCTCGGAGGAGAGACTGGAGACACTGGGACTGTGCCCACTGGGGCAGAGGAGAGACTGGAGACACTGGGACTGTGCCCACTGGGGCAGAGGAGGAGAGACTGGAGACACTGGGACTGTGCCCACTGGAGCAGAGGAGGAGAGACTGGAGACACTGGGACTGTGCCCACTGGGGCAGAGGAGGAGAGACTGGAGACACTGGGACTGTGCCCACTGGAGCAGAGGAGGAGAGACTGGAGACACTGGGACTGTGCCCACTGGAGCAGAGAAGAGGAGAGGAGATTTTTATAGTGTTTGGGATTGATACAGGGCTATGGGGAGAGAGCGGGGCAGTGGGTTTAGTTTGGGATTGATACAGGCCTATGGGGAGAGAGCGGGGCAGTGGGATTAGTTTGGGATTGATACAGGCCTATGAGGAGAGAGCGGGGCAGTGGAATTAGTTTAGGATTGATACAGGGCTATGGGGAGAGAGCGGGGCAGTGGGATTAGTTTGGGATTGATACAAGGCTATGGGGAGAGAGCGGGGCAGTTGGATTAGTTTAGGATTTATACAGGGCTATGGGGAGAGAGCGGGCAGTGGGATTAGTTTGGGATTGATACAGGGCTATGGGGAGAGAGCGGGGCAGTGGGATTAGTTTAGGATTTATACAGGGCTATGGGGAGAGAGCGGGCAGTGGGATTAGTTTAGGATTGATACAGGGCTATGGGGAGAGAGCGGGGCAGTGGGATTAGTTTGGGATTGATACAGGGCTATGGGGAGAGAGCGGGGCAGTGGGATTAGTTTGGGATTGATACAGGGCTATGGGGAGAGAGCGGGGCAGTGTGATTAGTTTAGGATTGATACAGGGCTATGGGGAGAGAGTGGGGCAGTGGGATTAGTTTGGGGATTGATACAGGGCTATGGGGCGAGAGCGGGGCAGTGGGATTAGTTTGGGATTGATACAGGGCTATGGGGAGAGAGCGGGGCAGTGGGATTAGTTTGGGATTGATACAGGCCTATGAGGAGAGAGCGGGGCAGTGGGATTAGTTTAGGATTGATACAGGGCTATGGGGAGAGAGCGGGGCAGTGGGATTAGTTTGGGATTGATACAGGCCTATGAGGAGAGAGCGGGGCAGTGGGATTAGTTTGGGATTGATACAGGGCTATGGGGAGAGAGCGGGGCAGTGGGATTAGTTTGGGATTGATACAGGGCTATGGGGAGAGAGCTGGGCAGTGGGATTAGTTTGGGATTGATACAGGGCTATGGGGAGAGAGCGGGGCAGTGGGATTAGTTTGGGATTGATACAGGGCTATGGGGAGAGCAGGGCAGTGGGATTAGTTTGGGATTGATACAGGGCTATGGGGAGAGAGCGGGGCAGTGGGATTAGTTTGGGATTGATACAGGGCTATGGGGAGAGAGCGGGGCAGTGGGATTAGTTTGAGATTGATACAGGGCTATGGGGAGAGAGCGGGGCAGTGGGATTAGTTTGGGATTGATACAGGGCTATGGGGAGAGAGCGGGGCAGTGGGATTAGTTTGGGATTGATACAGAGCTATGGGGAGAGAGCGGGGCAGTGGGATTAGTTTTGGATTGTTATAGCAAACAGCCAGCACAGATAGGATGGGCCGAATGGGCTTTGTGATAGGGGCCATTATAACTCATCTTTCCACAGTATCTAACTGGCTCTTGAATGACCTCTGACCTTTCCCCATTCCAAATACAGCCCAGTTAAGCCGCCTTGAGGTAATCAGGTGTTGTTACTTTTTCTGGATGGGCACAAAGTCTGTCCAGTTGTTTCTCAGAGTATCAGGCTTAATCATTGTTTCAGGACGGGGAGCCCAGCCATCATCTTTCATGCACGGTCCCTGTGAGGGAAACGCTTGGGATATCTGCTGTGCATTGAGGGGCAGAGGGACCCAATCTTCCGAGGCATCATCTTTCTCATCAAAGGAGTTAGCAGCAGCCGAGAATCTGTGCAAGGGGACATACCAAGCGATCGCCTGCAGAGAATCAGATTAGATAGCAATAAGCCGTTAACATTCAACTGTGCTTCGGCAGATAAACCACACGCATGTCATTCACAAACCAGTTATTGTGCTACATCTGTTCACTACAGGACAGTGTCACATCCTTGAGATATTAGTTCAGGTCATTTAGGTAATCACTGTTCGCTTCCACAAGTGGACCTCAATCCCTTACGATCTGGAGTACACCTTCTGTTCATTATCGAGTTAAAAAAAGAAAAGACTTGCATTTCTATAGCGCCTTTCCTGACCAGAGGACATCCCAAAGTGCTTTACAGCCAATGAAGTACTTTTTGAAGTGTAGTCACTGTTGTAATGTAAGAAACGTGGCAGCCAATTTGCGCACAGCAAGCTCCCACAAACAGCAATGTGATAATGACCCGATAATCTGTTTTAGTGATGTTGGTTGAGGGATAAATATTAGCCAAGACACCGGGGCTAACCTCCCTGCCCTGGATCTTTTACGTCCACCTGAGAGGGCAGTTTAACGTCTCATCCAAAAGACGTCACCTCCGACAGTGCAGTGCACCCTCAGTACTGCAGAGACGTGGGGGAATTAAGGGATATGGAGATCGGGCGGGAAAGTGGAGTTGAGGTCGATGCTCAGCCATGATCTTATTGAATGGTGGAGCAGGCTCGAGGGGCCGTATGGCCTACTCCTGCTCTTATTTCTTATGTTCTTATGTTCTTACTGCCCCTCCGACAGTGCTGCGCTCCCTCAGTACTGCCCCTCCGACAGTGCAGCACTCCCTCAGTACTGCCCCTCCGACAGTGCAGCGCTCCCTCAGTACTGCCCCTCCGACAGTGCAGCGCTCCCTCAGTACTGCCCCTCCGACAGTGCAGCGATCCCTCAGTACTGCCCCTCCGACAGTGCGGCGCTCCCTCAGTACTGCCCCTCCGACAGTGCAGCGATCCCTCAGTACTGCCCCTCCGACAGTGCAGCGATCCCTCAGTACTGCCCCTCCGACAGTGCAGCGCTCCCTCAGTACTGCCCCTCCGACTGTGCGGCGCTCTCTCAGTACTGCCCCTCCGACAGTGCGGCGCTCCCTCAGTAATGCCCCTCTGGCAGTGCAGCGCTCCCTCAGTACTGCCCCTCTGACAGTGCAGCACTCCCTCAGTACTGCCCCTCCGACAGTGCGGCGCTCTCTCAGTACTGCCCCTCCGACAGTGCAGCGCTCCCTCAGTACTGCCCCTCCGGCAGTGCAGCGCTCCCTCAGTACTGCCCCTCCGACAGTGCAGCGCTCCCTCAGTACTGCCCCTCCGACAGTGCAGCACTCCCTCAGTACCACCCCTCCGACAGTGCAGCGCTCTCTCAGTACTGCCCCTCCGACAGTGCAGCACTCCCTCAGTACTGCCCCTCCGACAGTGCAGCGCTCTCTCAGTACTGCCCCTCCGACAGTGCAGCACTCCCTCAGTACTGCTCCTCCGACAGTGCAGCGCTCGCTCAGTACTGCCCCTCCGACAGTGCAGCGCTCCCTCAGTACTGCCCCTCCGACAGTGCAGCGCTCTCTCAGTACTGCCCCTCCGACAGTGCAGCGCTCTCTTAGTACTGCCCCTCCGACAGTGCAGCGCTCCCTCAGTACTGCCCCTCCGACAGTGCAACGCTCCCTCAGTACTGCCCCTCCGACAGTGCAGCGCTCTCTCAGTACTGCCCCTCCGACAGTGCAGCGCTCTCTCAGTACTGCCCCTCCGACAGTGCAGCGCTCCCTCAGTACTGCCCCTCCGACAGTGCAACGCTCCCTCAGTAGTGCCCCTCCGACAGTGCAGCGCTCTCTCAGTACTGCCCCTCCGACAGTGCAGTGCTCCCTCAGTACTGCCCCTCCGACAGTGCAACGCTCCCTCAGTACTGCCCCTCCGACAGTGCAGCGCTCGCTCAGTACTGCCCCTCCGACAGTGCAGCACTCCCTCAGTACTGCCCCTCCGACAGTGCAGCGCTCTCTCAGTACTGCCCCTCCGACAGTGCAGCACTCCCTCAGTACTGCCCCTCCGACAGTGCAGCGCTCTCTCAGTACTGCCCCTCCGACAGTGCAGCGCTCGCTCAGTACTGCCCCTCCGACAGTGCAGCGCTCGCTCAGTACTGCCCCTCCGACAGTGCAGCGCTCCCTCAGTACTGCCCCTCCGACAGTGCAGCGCTCTCTCAGTACTGCCCCTCCGACAGTGCAGCGCTCTCTTAGTACTGCCCCTCCGACAGTGCAGCGCTCCCTCAGTACTGCCCCTCCGACAGTGCAACGCTCCCTCAGTACTGCCCCTCCGACAGTGCAGCGCTCTCTCAGTACTGCCCCTCCGACAGTGCAGCGCTCCCTCAGTACTGCCCCTCCGACAGTGCAACGCTCCCTCAGTACTGCCCCTCCGACAGTGCAACGCTCCCTCAGTACTGCCCCTCCGACAGTGCAACGCTCCCTCAGTACTGCCCCTCCGACAGTGCAACGCTCCCTCAGTACTGCACTGGAGTGTCAGCCTAGATTTTTGAGTTTTCCAGCCTTTTCTGTTGTTATTTCGGATTTCCAGCATCCGCAGTAGTTTGCTATCGTATTAGTGTTTGGTCCAGTGCCACCTCTCTTCTAGGAATGCCTCCCTTGAAGAAGTTCTGCTCTTCTCTTCGACGGGACCTCCGTTTGTCTCTTCAACCTTGTTCTCCTTGCCTTAAATCTATTTCATTTCCTGCTATTTCCAGTTCTGACGAAAGGTCTTTGACCTGAAACGTTAACTCTGTTTCTCTTTCCACGGATGCTGCCTGGCCTGCTGAGTTTTCCCAGCGTTTTCTGTTGTTATTTCGGATTTCCAGCATCCGCAGTATTTTGCTATCGAAGTAGATTTTTGTGCTGATGTCTAAACAGCACCATGACCGAGAGACAGTAGCAGAGAACCTTTGCTGCACTCACCGACTGCTGGAATGGATTGTAATCTTCCACATGAATTCTCCCCCCTCTTTCTGACTGGATCAAGGCGCAAGCTTTCAACCAAACACAAAGTATTACACGGTATTTACAGCACAGAAACAGGCCATTCGGCCCATCGGGTCCGTGTCGGTGTTTCTGCTCCACTCGAGCCTCCTCCCACCCCTCTTCATCCCACCCCATCAACATATCCTTCTATTCCTTTCACCCTCATGTGTTTATCCAGCTTCCCCTTAAATGCATCTATACTATTCGCCTCAACCACTCCCTGTGGTAGCGAGTTCCACATTCTAACCACTCTCTGGGTAAAGAAGTTTCTCCTGAATTCCCGATTGGATTTATTAGTGACTGTCTTATATTCATAGCCCCTAGTTCTGGTCTCGCCCACAAGTGGAAACATTGATGAGGTAGATGAAGGAGGATACGGTTTAACACGCTGAGATATAGATTTCCCTGCACCCCTTCAATATATGAAACAACAAAGAGGCAACTTGCTTTCTCTTTAAACATAGAGATTTAACCTGAAGTGAGCAGACCGGGGGCGCTACATGTCCCTCTCGTTTGTACCTGAACATTTGAATCAGGGTTTTACAAGCGGCAGAGGAGCCGGATTTGCAGCTTTGAGCTTCCTCCCGCGAGAAGCGGGCTGGCTGTTCGCAACATTTACAGACAGCGCCTGAGACATCGCTTCAGGCAGGACGTGGCCCGAGTGTCCCGGCCAATTTCCGACCAGCTTTCCTGTGGCCCGGTCCCCTCCCTCCTTTACCTGCCCATTTGATTTACAAAGAGACGTTGTACATTCCGGTCCACTGCGGAATTTGTGCTGCTCTCTCCACACAACGTCAGACGGGAGCTTCTGGGAGACATCAGCTGCTGCGGCCCAAACCTGGTTAGAAAAAGAAAGTGACGTAAGGTGAAGGGCGGGAGCTCGGCCTTCTTACACAGAATGAATCTTTTGCTGCGGAGCTGCGATATGCCCCTGAGTTATGCTGTACTGTGAGTTCCCTATCTCCGCTGTGCTGAAGGGGTGGGGCAATGGGGCATTAACAGCAAACAAGGACTCGCATTTATATAGCGCCTTTCACAACCTCAGGACTTCCCAAAGCACTTTTTGAATTGTTGTCACTGTTGTAATGTAGGGAAACACGGCAGCCAATTTGCGCACAGCAAGCTCCCACAAACAGCAATTCTTTTATCATTTAAAGTGAGCACGAAGCTGTCGGATTGTTGTAAAAACCCAAATGGTTCACTAATGTCCTTTAGGGAAGGAAACCTGCCGTCCTCACCCAGTCTGGGCCCATATGTGACTCCAGTCCCACACCAATGTAGTTGACTCTTAACTGCCCTCTGAAGTGGCCCAGCGAGACACTGTTATATTGTCACCTTCTCAGGGTAACTTGGGATGGGCAATAAATGCCAGCCTTGCCAGCGCACCCACATCCCGAGAATGTGTTTTTAAAAACCTGCCCACAGGTTGGGCAGATCGATTGCCCAACTATCGCTGGTTGGACCGTGAGTGGTGTTGACAGACATGGTTGTCGGCCAGCAGCAGAGTCTGTGGCTTAAAGTGACTCGCTTTCCCTTTCTCTGATCATTCTGACACTTTGAAGTGTGGCAGACACTCTCAAACCTTTCAGATAGATAGATAGATATAAAGAGAGATAGATATAAAGAGAGATAGAGATAAGAGAGAGAGAGATATAAGAGAGATAGAGATATAAAGAGAGATAGAGATAGAGAGAGATGATAGCTAGATATAGAGAGATAGGTAGAGAGAGAAATAGATAGATCGATAGATAGAGAGAGAGATATAGATAGAGAGAGAGATAGAGAAATAGACAGACGGACAGTAGCAACATCAGAGACAGACAGTAACAATCGACAGACAGACAGGCAGACAGACAGTAGCGATATACAGACGGTAGTGACATGCTATAGATGCAGTTGGTTGCATTTACCGTGAGGCTGTGCTGTGTTGGGAGCCATGTGTGTCGTGGGAAGCGGTACAGCGAGATTGGATACGCACCAACGCTCTGCTGCAGGATGGAACCACTGAGATCCACATCCTTGTCGTGGGAGGAGTTGAAGAGTTGAACAAAATGCCCCTTGGAATCCACCTCCTGTATCTTCACACAGGTAGTTGCACTGCGGGGGGAGAAAGACAACTTTGAATGATCAGAGTTTGAGAATTCATTGCAGGTTTTACATGATACTGAAGGACCGATGGGGGCTGATCCATCATCCCTGTGGAGGAGCCACAGTACATCCCTGAGGCAAGGCTGCTGACTGACAGCTCCACGCTCAGGTAAAGGTGTACCTGGGCCACTCTCATTGTTTGCCAGTTCTAATCCTGTTTCATTGTGTGGGTGTGGTTCCCCATTACAGCACAGAAACAGGCCATTCGGCCCCACTGCTCCGTGCCGGTGTTTATGCTCCACATGAGCCTCCTCCCACCCTGTTCATCTCACCCCATCAACATATCCTTCTATTCCTTTCTCCCTCATGTGTTTATCCAGCTTCCCCTTAAATGCATCTATACTATTCGCCTCAACCACTCCCTGTGGTAGCGAGTTCCACATTCTCCCCACTCTCTGGGTGAAGAAGTTTCTCCTGAATTCCCTATTGGATTTATTAGTGACTGTCTTATATTGATGGCCCCTAGTTCTGGTCTCCCCCGCATCTTCTCTATGTCTATCCTATCAAAACCCTTTCAGAATTTGAAGAATTTTCAGAATTGGAGCTGTCAGTCAGGTCACCCCTCAGTCTTCTCTTTTCTAGAGAAATCAGCCCCAGCCTGTTCAGCCTTTCCCGATAGTTATAACCTCTCAGTTCTGGTACCACATTTGTAAATCTGTTTTGCACCCTCTCAAGTGCATCTATATCCTTTTTATAATATGGAGACCCGAACTGTTCACACCAATGTTCTCTTTATTTTTTTTGTATGCACGGCCCCTTTAAGGAGCTGTGCGGCCTATTCCAAATACCGCGCATGCGCGATTTTCCCTATTTAAAAGCCGGTGAGCCGGCTGAGCGGGAGCTGCAGAGCGCTGCATGGCCGTGCAGCTTAAAGGGAACATTGGTGCACAGTACTCCAAGTGTGGTCTAACCGAGGTCTATGGAGACCAGAACGGTGCACAGTGCTCCAAGTGTGGTCTAACCGAGGTCTATGGAGACCAGAACGGTGCACAGTGCTCCAAGTGTGGTCTAACCGAGGTCGATGGAGACCAGAACTGTGCACAGTGCTCCAAGTGTGGTCTAACCGAGGTCTATGGAGACCAGAACTGTGCACAGTGCTCCAAGTGTGGTCTAACCGAGGTCTATGGAGACCAGAACTGTGCACAGTGCTCCAAGTGTGGTCTAACCGAGGTCGATGGAGACCAGAACTGTGCACAGTGCTCCAAGTGTGGTCTAACCGAGGTCGATGGAGACCAGAACGGTGCACAGTGCTCCAAGTGTGGTCTAACCGAGGTCTATGGAGACCAGAACGGTGCACAGTGCTCCAAGTGTGGTCTAACCAAGGTCTATGGAGACCAGAACGGTGCACAGTGCTCCAAGTGTGGTCTAACCAAGGTATATGGAGACCAGAACTGTGCACAGTGCTCCAAGTGTGGTCTAACCGAGGTCGATGGAGACCAGAACGGTGCACAGTGCTCCAAGTGTGGTCTAACCGAGGTCTATGGAGACCAGAACGGTGCACAGTGCTCCAAGTGTGGTCTAACCAAGGTCTACGGAGACCAGAACGGTGCACAGTGCTCCAAGTGTGGTCTAACCGAGGTCGATGGAGACCAGAACGGTGCACAGTGCTCCAAGTGTGGTCTTACCGAGGTCTATGGAGACCAGAACTGTGCACAGTGCTCCAAGTGTGGTCTAACCGAGGTCTATGGAGACCAGAACTGTGCACAGTGCTCCAAGTGTGGTCTAACCAAGGTCTATGGAGACCAGAACTGTGCACAGTGCTCCAAGTGTGGTCTAACCGAGGTCGATGGAGACCAGAACGGTGCACAGTGCTCCAAGTGTGGTCTAACCGAGGTCGATGGAGACCAGAACGGTGCACAGTGCTCCAAGTGTGGTCTAACCGAGGTCTATGGAGACCAGAACTGTGCACAGTGCTCCAAGTGTGGTCTAACCGAGGTCTATGGAGACCAGAACTGTGCACAGTGCTCCAAGTGTGGTCTAACCGAGGTCGATGGAGACCAGAAACAACAACAGAAAACGCTGGAAAAACTCAGCAGGCCAGGCAACATCCGTGGAGAGAGAAACAGAGTCAACGTTTCAGGTCGAAACCCTTCGTCAGAACTGAGAAAAGAGCAGGAAATGAAACATAAAAAAGCAAGGGGGAGGCTGGGGGGAGGAATAACTATGGTAAGTAGAGACATTAAGAGATGCTCAAGGCAAGACGAGATGGTAATGGGACAGGTTAAGAAACAAAAGGTGAAGTGTGAAATGCTGGCAGAATGAGAGACAGCTGCCGTAGGGGGAAAGAGAGAAAAAAAGGAAAAAGGCACGAACAAAAGGGTGGATAAAATGTATATATATGTGGTGGGGGCCGAGGTTATGATCTGAAATTGTTGAACTCGATATTGAGTCCAGAGGGCTGTAAAGTGCCTAATCGGAAGATGAGGTGCTGTTCCTCGAGCTTACGCTGAGCTTCCGTGGAACAATGCAAGAGGCCGAGGATGGTGAGGTCTGAGTGAGCGTGGAGGGGTGAATTAAAATGACAGGCGACCAGAAGCTCGGGGTCACCCTTACGGACTGAACGGAGGTGTTCCGCAAAGCGGTCACCCAATCTGTGTTTGGTCTCCCCAATGTAGAGGAGACCACATCGTGTGCAGCGAATACAGTATACTAAATTGCAGGAAGTACAAGTAAATCGCTGTTTTACCTGGAAGGGGTGTTTGGGGCCCAGGAGAGTGGGAAGGGGGGATGTATAAGGGCATGTGTTGCATCTCCTGCGCTTGCACGGGAAGGTGCCGGGCGAGGGGGAAGGGGTGCTGGGGGTGATAGAGGAGTGGACTAGGGTGTCTTGGAGGGAGCGGTCCCTACGGAATGCTGAAAGGGGAGGTGAGGGGAAGATACATTTGGTGGTGGGATCACGTTGGAGGTGGCGGAAATGGCGGAGGATGATCCGTTGAATGTGGAGGCTGGTGGGGTGAAAGGTGAGGACAAGGGGAACTCTATCGTGGTTCCGGGAGGGAGGGGCCGGGGTGAGGGCAGAAGTGCGGGAGATAGAACGGACACCTGCCCTTATACATCCCCCCTTCCCACTCTCCAGGGCCCCAAACACCCCTTCCACCCTTTTGTTTCGTGCCTTTTTCCTTTTTTTTCTCTCTCTCCCCCTACGGCAGCTGTCTCTCATTTTGCCAGCATTTCACACCTCCCCTTTTGTTTCTTAACCTGTCCCATTACCATCTCGTCTTGCCTTGACCATCTCTTAATGTCTCTACTTACCATAGTTATCCCCAGCCTCCCCCTTGCTTTTTTATCTGTTTCATTTCCTGCTCTTTTCTCAGTTCTGACGAAGGGTTTCGACCTGAAACGTTAACTCTGTTTCTCTCTCCACGGATGTTGCCTAGCCTGCTGAGTTTTTCCAGCGTTTTCTGTTGTTGTTTCAATTTTCCAGCATCCGCAGTATTTTGCTATCGTATATGGAGACCAGAACTGTGCACAGTGCTCCAAGTGTGGTCTAACCAAGGTCTATGGAGACCAGAACGGTGCACAGTGCTCCAAGTGTGGTCTAACCAAGGTCTATGGAGACCAGAACTGTGCACAGTGCTCCAAGTGTGGTCTTACCAAGGTCCATGGAGACCAGAACTGTGCACAGTGCTCCAAGTGTGGTCTAACCGAGGTCTATGGAGACCAGAACGGTACACAGTGCTCCAAGTGTGGTCTAACCAAGGTCTATGGAGACCAGAATGGTACACAGTGCTCCAAGTGTGGTCTAACCAAGGTCTATGGAGACCAGAACTGTGCACAGTGCTCCAATGTGGTCTTACCAAGGTCTATGGAGACCAGAACTGTGCACAGTGCTCCAAGTGTGGTCTAACCGAGGTCTATGGAGACCAGAACTGTGCACAGTGCTCCAAGTGTGGTCTAACCAAGGTCTATGGAGACCAGAACTGTGCACAGTGCTCCAAGTGTGGTCTAACCAAGGTCTATGGAGACCAGAACTGTGCACAGTGCTCCAAGTGTGGTCTAACCAAGGTCTATGGAGACCAGAACTGTGCACAGTGCTCCAAGTGTGGTCTAACCAAGGTCTATGGAGACCAGAACTGTGCACAGTGCTCCAAGTGTGGTCTAACCAAGGTCTATGGAGACCAGAACTGTGCACAGTGCTCCAAGTGTGGTCTAACCGAGGTCTATGGAGACCAGAACTGTGCACAGTGCTCCAAGTGTGGTCTAACCGAGGTCTATGGAGACCAGAACTGTGCACAGTGCTCCAAGTGTGGTCTTACCAAGGTCTATGGAGACCAGAACTGTGCACAGTGCTCCAAGTGTGGTCTAACCAAGGTCTATGGAGACCAGAACTGTGCACAGTGCTCCAAGTGTGGTCTAACCAAGGTCTATGGAGACCAGAACTGTGCACAGTGCTCCAAGTGTGGTCTAACCAAGGTCTATGGAGACCAGAACTGTGCACAGTGCTCCAAGTGTGGTCTAACCAAGGTCTATGGAGACCAGAACTGTGCACAGTGCTCCAAGTGTGGTCTAACCAAGGTCTATGGAGACCAGAACTGTGCACAGTGCTCCAAGTGTGGTCTAACCAAGGTCTATGGAGACCAGAACTGTGCACAGTGCTCCAAGTGTGGTCTAACCAAGGTCTATGGAGACCAGAACTGTGCACAGTGCTCCAAGTGTGGTCTTACCAAGGTCTATGGAACCAGAACTGTGCACAGTGCTCCAAGTGTGGTCTAACCAAGGTCTATGGAGACCAGAACTGTGCACAGTGCTCCAAGTGTGGTCTTACCAAGGTCTATGGAACCAGAACTGTGCACAGTGCTCCAAGTGTGGTCTAACCAAGGTCTATGGAGACCAGAACTGTGCACAGTGCTCCAAGTGTGGTCTAACCAAGGCATACGGAGACCAGAACTGTGCACAGTGCTCCAAGTGTGGTCTTACCAAGGTCTATGGAACCAGAACTGTGCACAGTGCTCCAAGTGTGGTCTAACCAAGGTCTATGGAGACCAGAACTGTGCACAGTGCTCCAAGTGTGGTCTAACCAAGATCTATGGAGACCAGAACTGTGCACAGTGCTCCAAGTGTGGTCTTACCAAGGTCTATGGAGACCAGAACTGTGCACAGTGCTCCAAGTGTGGTACATGTTCCCACCTATGAGCTACAGCACAGGCGACAGTCCAGGTTTACTATAATCAGCAGTTAGCAAAGTATTATTTTTGTCTCCAAGCAAAGATCACGGGTTAACATGTCTGTAAAAATAGTTCAAGTTGATGTGTTGCCGCTTGCTGCTGCTTATTTGTTACTTTGTAGTTTGTGGTTTAAACCAAGGTCTGATGGAGTGTTTCTTGTTCCATTAGGAGGTGACGAGAGGGATCATGTCGTATCGAGTGAATTAGCTGCAGTAGCAAGGGTTCCTGTTTGACCCCTGGTTACTGCTCTTGGGCCAGAAATTGTAAATGAAAAGTAACACTCGGTCCATAGGAGGGAAAGTCACTGCTGGGATTGACTTAGACACAGAGAACGTTGGCCTTTATTGCAGGGGGTTGCAGTATAAGAGTAAGGAAATCTTGCTACAATTGTACAGGGCCTTGGTGAGACCACACCTGGAGTACTGTGCACATTTTTGGTCTCCTTATCTAAGGAAGGATATACTTGCCTTAGAGGCAGTGCAACAAAGGTTCACTAGATTGATTCCTGGGATGAGAGGGCTGTCCTATGATGAGAGATTGTGTAGAATGGGCCTATACTCTCTGGAGTTTAGAAGAATGAGAGGTGATCTCATTGAAACATACAAGATTCTGAAGGGGATTGACAGGGTAGATGCTGAGAGGTTGTTTCCCCTGGCTGGAGAGTCTAGAACTGGGGGGCACAGTCTCAGGATAAGGGGTCGGCCATTTAAGACTGAGATGAGGAGGAATTTCTTCACTCAGAGGGTTGTGAATCTTTGGAATTCTCTACCCCGTTGAGCAGGGCAGTTCTCCCTGCTGTCCTGGGGCCAATATTAATCCCTCAACCAACATCACTAAAACAGGTTATCTGGTCATTGTCACATTGCTGTTGAGTATATTCAAAATTGAGAGGTCGCACAACACCAGGTTATAGTCCAACAGTTTTATTTGAAATCACAAGCTTTCGGAGCTATCGATCGCCCCTTCCTCAGGTGAAGTAAAGAAATACAGACTCGACAAAGCATATATAGATAGAGAACAATGCATGTGTACCTTACAATTGCAGACAACTAAATTAAATCATCCTGACTATCTGCCGAGGTGTGATAAAGTTAATCAGGTCAGCCAGGAAGGTACCACATCAAAGACATAGCAAGATACAACTGAGACAATGAGGTGGAGTCGCAGGGGGTCTAACGTGTCAAAAGCTGCCGTCTGTATGTAAAACGATAAGCTGTAAAATTTTTACTTTTTTACTGGGAAAATTTTTACTTTTTTACTGGGAATCACATCTGTGAACAAGCCAACGACGACTCGAGTCCGGATCACGTCATGTATCGTGACATAAACCCAAGATCCCGGTTGAGACCGTCTTCATGAGTGCGGAACTTGGCTATCAGTTTCTGCTCGATGATTTTGCGTTGTCGTGTGTTCCTAAGGTTGCCTTGGAGAACGCTTACCCGCAGATCCGAGGCTGAATGTCCTTGACTGCTGAAGTGTTCCCCGACTGGGAGGTAACAATCCTGCCTGGTGATTGTTGCGCGGTGCTCGTTCATACGTTGTCTCAGTGTCTGCATGGTCTCGCCGATGTACCATGCCGCGGTGCATTCTTTCCTGCAACGTATGAGGTAGACAACGTTGGCCGAGTCACATGAGTATGTACCATGTACCTGGTGGGTAGTGTCCTCACGTGTGATGGTGGTATCTGTGTTGATGATCTGGCATGTCTTGCAGAGTTTGCCGTGGCAGGGTTGTGTGGTGTCGTGGTCGCTGTTATCCTGAAAGCTGGGTAATTTGCTGCGAACGATGGTACTTCTGAGGTTAGGCGGCTGTTTGAAGGCAAGTAGTGGCGGCGTGGGGATGGCCTTAGCGAGGTGTTTGTCGTCATCGATGACATGTTGAAGGCTGCGAAGAACATGGCGTAGTTTCTCCGCTCCGGGGAAGTACTGGACGACGTAGGGTACCCTGTTGGTTGTGTCCCGTGTTTGCCTTCTGAGGAGGTCTATGCGATTTTTCGCTGTGGCCCGTCGGAACTGTCGATCGATGAGTCGAGCGTCATATCCCGTTCTAACGAGGGCGTTTTTCAGCGTCCGTAGGTGTCCATCGCGTTCCTCCTCGTCTGAGCAGATCCTGTGTATTCGCAGGGCTTGTCCATAGGGGATGGCTTCTTTAACGTGGTTAGGGTGGAAGCTGGAGAAGTGGAGCATCGTGAGGTTGTCCGTGGGCTTGCGGTAGAGTGAAGTGCTGAGGTGTCCGTCTTTGATGGAGATTCGTGTGTCCAGGAATGAAACCGATTCTGAGGAGTAGTCCATGGTGAGTTTGATGGTGGGATGGAACTTGTTTATGTTATCGTGTAGTCTTTTCAGTGATCCTTCGCCATGGGTCCAAAGGAAGAAAATGTCGTCGATGTATCTGGTGTACAGCGTTGGCTGGAGGTCCTGTGCAGCGAAGAAGTCTTGCTCGAACTTGTGCATGAAGATGTTGGCGTATTGGGGTGCGAATTTGGTCCCCATGGCTGTTCCGTGTGTTTGGGTAAAAAAATGGTTGTCGAAGGTGAAGACATTGTGGTCAAGGATGAAGCGGATGAGTTGTAGGATGGCGTCTGGAGATTGGCTGTTGTTGGTGTTGAGTACTGAGGCTGTCGCAGCGATGCCGTCATCGTGGGGGATACTGGTGTAGAGTGCCGATACGTCCATCGTGGCGAGGAGTGTTCCTGGTTCAACTGGTCCGTGGGTGCTGAGTTTCTGTAAGAAGTCTGTAGTGTCGCGACAGAAGCTGGGGGTTCCCTGTACGATGGGTTTCAGAATGCCCTCGACGTATCCAGAGAGGTTCTCACACAGGGTTCCATTGCCTGATACGATAGGACGTCCGGGTGTGTTGGCTTTGTGTATCTTTGGGAGGCAGTAGAAGTCTCCCACGCGGGGAGTACGTGGGATGAGAGCGCGTAGGATGTTTTGAAGGTCTGGATCGAAGGTCTTGATCAGTCTATTGAGTTGGCGGGTGTGTTCTTTGGTCGGATCTGCGGGTAGCTGTCTGTAGTGTTCCTGGTTGTCCAGTTGTCGGTATGCTTCTTTACAATAGTCCGTTCTGTTCTGTATGACGATGGCTCCTCCTTTGTCCGCTGGTTTGATGACGATGTTGCGGTTGGTCTTGAGAGCGTGGATGGCGTTGCGTTGTGCTCGGGTGACATTCTGGACTGTCTTGTGAGTGCGGCTGATGAATCTGGCGTTGATGCATCTCCTGACCGCTTGAGCATACATGTCAAGCTTGGGGCAGCGACCCTCCGGAGGGGTCCAGTTTGACTCTTTTTTCTTCGGTTGCTGCACTGCGAGTCCCTCTGTCTGCTGTTCTGGATCATTGATTGTCTCATTGGGTTTTTTGCTGACATCTTGGGATTTGTGGAAGTATTCCCGGAGCCTCATTCTCCTGATGAATTCCTCCGTGTCTGCCGCGAGACCGATTGGGTCCATTTTGGTGGTTGGGCAGAACTTGAGCCCTAGGGCGAGAACTTCGATTTCGTCTGGTTGAAGGGTATGGTCGGACAAGTTGACGATGGACTTCCCTGTGGTTGCAGCCGTGGTACCGGGGGAGGCTTGGTTGCTGCTGGTGGTGATGCCGAGTTTCTCAAGCTTTCAAGGCAGAGGTCGACAGGTGTTTGGATATTAAGGGAATCAAGGGATATGGGGATCGGGCGGGAAAGTGGAGCTGAGGTCGAAGATCAGCCATGATCTTATTGAGTGATAGAGCAGGCTCGAGGGGCCAAATGGCCGATTCCTGCTCCTTTTACGTATGTTCTTATGAAAGAAACACCCAGAGAAAGCCAAAAAGGTGCTGACCCAGTGCTGACTGCCCGGGAAGTTGCAGATAGTGACATACTCTTATTACCATAAATCTTATGAGTGGTTTTCTTCCAGCTGAAGGCTGCCTACTTCCACAAGCAACCACAAGAGAACTATCCTTCAGATGCACTCCGGATATTAGGAGGGAATGTGCTTGCTTTCCACTGCCATGATATGTTTGGTATTGGAGACTTATCGACATAAATTGTAAAGTGCCAGGTTTCTGCTTCCCAGATCTCTTTCAGTCTCTCCCTAGCTAGTTTGACACCATTCATTATGTACACTCACATTTCACCTTCCAGTCTGGGAGGCTTTGCACTTTTTTTTGACCTCTGGGTCAGCAGGTTGTGGATTCAAGTCTCACTCCAGAGACTTGAGCCCATAATCCAGGCTGGCATTCAGTGCAGTCCTGAGGGAGCGCTGCACTATCGGAGGGGCAGTACTGAGGGAGCGCTGCACTGTCGGAGGGGCAGTACTGAGGGAGCGTCGCACTGTCGGAGGGGCAGTACTGAGGGAGCGCCGCACTGTCGGAGGGGCAGTACTGAGGGAGCACTGCACTGTCAGAGGGGCAGTCCTGAGGGAGCGCTGCACTGTAGGAGGGGCAGTACTGAGGGACCACTGCACTGTCGGAGGGGCAGTACTGAGGGAGCACTGCACTGTCGGAGGGGCAGTGCTGAGGGACCACTGCACTGTCGGAGGGGCAGTACTGAGGGAGCACTGCACTGTCAGAGGGGCAGTACTGAGGGAGCGCTACACTGTCGGAGGGGCAGTACTGAGGGAGCACTGCACTGTCGGAGGGACAGTACTGAGGGAGCGCTGCACTGTCGGAGGGGCAGTACTGAGGGAGTGCTGCACTGTCGGAGGGACAGTACTGAGGGAGCGCTGCACTGTCGGAGGGGCAGTACTGAGGGAGCGCTGCACTGTCAGAGGGGCAGTCCTGAGGGAGCGCTGCACTGTCGGAGGGGAAGTACTGAGGGAGTGCTGCACTGTCGGAGGGGCAGTCCTGAGGGAGCGCTGCACTGTCGGAGGGGAAGTACTGAGGGAGTGCTGCACTGTCGGAGGGGCAGTCCTGAGGGAGCGCTGCACTGTCGGAGGGGAAGTACTGAGGGAGTGCTGCACTGTCGGAGGGGCAGTACTGAGGGAGCGCCGCACTGTCGGAGGGGCAGTACCGAGGGAGCGTTGCACTGTCGGAGGGGCAGTACCGAGGGAGCGTTGCACTGTCGGAGGGGCAGTACCGAGGGAGCATTGCACTGTCGGAGGGGCAGTACTGAGGGAGCGCCGCACTGTCGGAGGGTCAGTACTGAGGGAGCGTTGCACTGTCGGAGGGTCAGTACTGAGGGAGCGTTGCACTGTCGGAGGGGCAGTACTGAGGGAGCGCTGCACTGTCGGAGGGGCAGTACTGAGGGAGCGCTGCACTGTGGGAGGGGCAGTACTGAGGGAGCGCTGCACCGTCGGAGGGGCAGTACTGAGAGAGCGCTGCACTGTCGGAGGGGCAGTACTGAGGGAGTGCTGCACTGTTGGAGGGGCAGTACTGAGGGAGCGCCTGCACTGTCGGAGGGGCAGTACTGAGGGAGTGCTGCAGTGTCGGAGGGGCAGTACTGAGGGAGCGCTGCACTGTCGGAGGGGCAGTACTGAGGGAGCGCCGCACTGTCGGAGGGGCAGTACTGAGGGAGTGCTGCACTGTCGGAGGGGCAGTACTGAGGGAGCGCTGCACTGTCGGAGGGGCAGTACTGAGGGAGCGCTGCACTGTCGGAGGGGCAGTACTGAGGGAGTGCTGCACTGTCGGAGGGGCAGTACTGAGGGAGCGCTGCACTGTCGGAGGGGCAGTACTGAGGGAGCGCTGCACTGTCGGAGGGGCAGTACTGAGGGAGCGCTGCACTGTCGGAGGGGCAGTACTGAGGGAGCGTCTGCTCTCTCAGGTGGATCCCATGACACTATTTGAACAAGAGCAGGGGGGAGTTCTCCCCAGTGTCCTGGCAAATATTTATCCCTCAATCAACATCACTGAAAACAGATTATCTGGTCATTATCACAGTGCTGTTTGTGGGAGCTTGCTGTGCACAAATTGGCTGCTGCGTTTCCCACATTACAACAGTGACTACACTTCAAAAATACTTCATTGGCTTTAAAGCGCTTTGGGACGTCTGGTGGTCGTGAATGCCGTTCTATAAATACAAGTTCTTCCTTTTTCCTTTTATCGATATTGAATATTATCTGCAGGCATTCACCCACTTGTGAAGATTATCTAGGAACTCCTGTAGGCCCATGGCTGTTTTACCACACTCTGCAATGGGTGGCAAGGACCGTCACTCGAGAACAGGACTTTGGTCACTCACGGTGTTGTCGCACGGTACAGAAACTGGGCGGGTTTGGCACTTACACCATCGATGGTCGCTGTCTAATCTAATTCATAATTGGACAGATTGGACCTCCTGAACTCTCTTCATTGCACAAAGCAGCCAGGAGTCAACGCACTGCTGCCTCCATTAACGTAGCAGTAAGGATACAAGGAAAAAGGTGGGACTAACAAATCTAGAGCCCCCTGGATGTCTAAAGAAAAAAAGGGAGGCGTATGACAGATACCGAGGGCTAAATACTCCAGAATCTTTAGAGGAGTACAGAAAGTGCAGGGATGCAATTAAAAAGGATATTAGGAAAGCAAAGAGAGAGCATGAAAAATTCTTGGCAAGTAAAATCAAGGAAAACCCAAAGATGTTTTATAAATATATTAAGAGTAAGAGGATAACTAAAGAAAGGGTAGGGCCTATTAGAGATCATGAGGGTAATCTGTGTATGGAGGCGGGAGACGTCGGTAGGGTTCTTAATGAATACTTTGCATCTGTTTTCACAAAGGAGAGGGGCGAAGCAGACATTGCTATCAGGGGGGAGGAGTGTGAAATATTAGATGAAATAAACTTAGTGAGAGAGGAAGTATTAAGGGGTTTAGCAGCTTTAAAAGTGGATAAATCCCCAGGCCCAGATGAAATGTATCCCAGGATGTTAAGCGAAGCAACCGAGGAAATAGCAGAGGCCCTGACCATCATTTTTCAATCCTTTCTGGCTTCAGGTGTGGTGCCAGAGGACTGGAGGACTGCTAATGAGGTACCTTTGTTTAAAAAGGGAGAAAAGGATAGACCAAGTAATTACAGGCCAGTCAGCCTAACCTCGGTGGTGGCAAAATTATTGGAAAGAATTCTGAAGGACAGGATAAATCTTCATTTAGAAAGACACGGATTAATCAAGGATAGTCAGCACGGATTTGTTAAGGGAAGGTTGTGTCTGACAAACTTGATAGAATTTTTTGAGGAGGTAACGAGGGTAGATGAGAGTAGTGCGTTTGATGTAGTGTATATGGACTTTAGCAAGGCTTTTGATAAGGTTCCACATGGCAGACTGGTCACAAAGTTAAAAGCCCATGGGATCCAGGGCAAAGGGTCAAGTTGGATTCAAAACTGGCTCGGAGACAGGAAGCAGAGGGTAATGGTTGATGGGTGTTTTTGTGACTGGAAGGCTGTTTCCAGTGGGGTTCCGCAGGGCTCAGTACTAGGTCCCTTGCTTTTTGTGGTATATATCAACGATCTTGACTTGAATATAGGAGGTATGATTAAGAAGTTTGCAGATGATACTAAAATCGGCTGTGTGCTTGATACTGAAGAAGGAAGCTGTAGACTGCAGGAAGATATCAATAAATTGGTCAGGTGGGCAGAACAGTGGCAAATGGAATTCAATCCGGAGAAGTGTGAGGTAATGCATTTGGGGAGGGCTAACAAGGAAAGGGAATACACATTAAATGGTAGGACACTGAGAAGTGTAGAGGAACAAAGGGACCTTGGAGTGCATATCCACAGATCCCTGAAGGTAGCAGGCCAAGTAGATAAGGTGGTTAAGAAGGCATACGGAATGCTTGCCTTTATTAGCCGTGGCATAGAATACAAGAGCAGGGGGGTTATGCTTCAACTGTATAAAACACTAGTTGGGCCTCAGCTAGAGTACTGCGTGCAGTTCTGGCCACCACATTACAGGAAAGATGCGATTGCACTAGAGAGGGTACAGAGGAGATTTACAAGGATGTTGCCGGGAGTAGAGAATCTTAGCTATGAGGAAAGACTGGATAAGCTGGGTCTGTTTTCCTTGGAACAGAGGAGGCTGAGGGGAGACCTTATTGAGGTGTATAAAATTATGAGGGGCAAAGATAAAGTGGATAGAAAGGACCTATTTCCCTTAGTAGGAGGCACAGATTTAAAGTAATTGGGGGAAGGTTTAGAGGAGATTTGAGGGGAAATTTCTTCACCCTGAGGGTTGTGGGGGTCTGGAACTCACTGCCTGAAAGGGTGGTAGAGGCAGAAACCCTAACCACATTTACAAAGTACTTGGATGTGCACTTGGGATGCTGTAACCTGCAGGGCTACGGACCAAGAGCTGGGAAGTGGGATTAGGCTGGATAGCTCTTTGTTGGCCGGCGCGGACACGATGGGCCAAAATGGCCTCCTTCTGTGCTGTGACTTTCTGTGATTCTATGAAGCGTTAAGCCTTCGTACGGTAATGTCACTAATGACATCTCCCGACCTGTGGGGTTATGAATTCTATCACAGTCACCGGTGGAGACACTTCCCATGGTGAGCACAAGGGGTCAGTGTTCAAGCCGAGGAGCCAAGAATCCACCCAACACTTGGATCCTTTCATCAACAGCTGATGAGCTGCCTGCATTACGGCTGAAGGCTGAAAGGTAGACGTCAATTCATCCTAACATTCTCAATCGTTCAATAATGGATGGAAGGAAAAGTGACCTTCTGTATTTCTCCACTGCCTGGAGTCCGGGACACCGCAGAATTCCACGAGGCACCAACACGCAACAGGCTTCTGCTTATTGGATCCACACAATCGGAACATTAGGAACAGGAGGTCATTCAGCTCCTCGAGCCTGCTCCACCATTCAATGAGATTATGGCTGATCTGTATCTTAACTCCATCTCCCCGCCTTGGTTCCGTAACCTTTAATACCCTTACCCAACAAAATCTATCAATCTCAATTTTGACATTTTCAATTGACCCTCAGCTTTTTGGGGGAGAGAGTTCCAGATTTCCACCCCCTTTGTGTGAAGAAGTGCTTCCTGACATCACCCCTGAACGGCCTGGCTCTAATTTTAAGGTTCTGCCCCCTTGTTCTGGACTCCCCCCACCAGAGGAAATAGTTTCTCTCTATCTACCCCATCAACTCCTTTAATCATCTTAGGAACACCTCAATTAGATCACACCTTAATCTTCTAAACTCGAGGGAATACAAGCCCAGTCTGTGCAACCTGTCCTCAGGGCCAGCCTCACAGGTGGGCGGCCTCCCAGGACACCGTGGTCAAGAGGGTCTGACATTAACGGCGTCGACCTCTGCGAAGATCTTGGCGATCTCCAAAGTCTACAGCGCTCCTCAAGAAGAGCAAACTTCATGTTTCAAGAGCAAGTTCCCCAACACATGGAGAGCACTCAGGATCCTGTTAACCCTGCCCGTATCGGTGGCGATGGAGAGTACTCAGGATCCTGTTAACCCTGCCCGTATCACAGGGCGATGGAGAGTACTCAGGATCCTGTTAACCCTGCCCGTATCGGTGGCGATGGAGAGCACTCAGGATCCTGTTAACCCTCCCCGTATCACAGGGCGATGGAGAGCACTCAGGATCCTGTTAACCCTGCCCGTATCGGTGGCGATGGAGAGTACTCAGGATCCTGTTAACCCTGCCCGTATCGAGGGCGATGGAGAGCACTCAGGATCCTGTTAACCCTGCCCGTATCACAGGCGATGGTGAGCACTCAGGATCCTGTTAACCCTGCCCGTATCGAGGGCGATGGAGAGCACTCAGGATCCTGTTAACCCTGCCCGTAACGAGGGCGATGGTGAGCACTCAGGATCCTGTTAACCCTGCCCGTATCGAGGGCGATGGAGAGCACTCAGGATCCTGTTAACCCTGCCCGTATCACAGGCGATGGTGAGCACTCAGGATCCTGTTAACCCTGCCCGTATCACAGGCGATGGTGAGCACTCAGGATCCTGTTAACCCTGCCCGTATCACAGGCGATGGAGAGCACTCAGGATTCTGTTAACCCTGCCCGTATCGAGGGCGATGGAGAGCACTCAGGATCCTGTTAACCCTGCCCGTAACGAGGGCGATGTTTAGCACTCAGGATTCTGTTAACCCTGCCCGTATCGAGGGCGATGGAGAGCACTCAGGATCCTGTTAACCCTGCCCGTATCACAGGCGATGGTGAGCACTCAGGATCCTGTTAACCCTGCCCGTATCACAGGCAATGGAGAGCACTCAGGATTCTGTTAACCCTGTCCTGTATCGGTGGCGATGGAGAGCACTCAGGATCCTGTTAACCCTGCCCGTATCGGGCGATGGAGAGCACTCAGGATCCTGTTAACCCTGCCCGTATCGAGGGCGATGTTTAGCACTCAGGATCCTGTTAACCCTGCCCGTATCAGTGGAGAGCAACGAACGGAGCTTCTTAAAGTTGAAGCTTATAATTTGCGATCGACCGTGGGAGACGACAGGCTATCTTCGCCGGTCATCCTGTCTACCGAGAATGATATGGCTCAAACTATCTTGGGGGGACAAAGATTTTTATTTGTAATTGTTATTTATTAGTTTAGTGTTTAATTTGTGTAGTTTATTTGTCACTTAGCTATAATTTTTTATGACTTATTATTATTTAAATTATAATAAAGTTTTGAGATTACAGCTTTATTTCTGAATCTTTCGGCAGACTTCAACTCAAAGAAAGGGCGGCAAAATACAAGTTCGCCATTTTCCCTCAGGCCGGCCCTGCCTGTCCTCATAATTTAACCCTCCGAGCCACACAATCATTTAGCCAAGGTTAGAAACCGAGTGTGTGGACAATCACTCGCACACACTGTCACTCCGGGCTGTGACGGTACAGTGTGCTGCCCCACATCCCCTCGCCCAACCTTTCTTTCAAACATATAACCTCGGCACACGCCTGCTCGGGTCCAACGCAGCCCCCCGCCCGCTCCCCCTCCCCACCCCACCCCACCCCACCCAGCCTCCCCTGCCCCGCCCGCACCCCCCCCACGCTCCCCCTCCCCACCACACCCAGCCTCCCCCGCCCCGCCCGCACCCCCCGCACCCCCCCCACTCCCCCTCCCCACCCACCCCACCCAGCCTCCCCCGCCCCACACGCACCGCCCCTCCCCCACCCAGCCTCCCCCGCCCCGCCCGCACCCCCCCCCGCTCCCCCTCCCCACCCCACCCATCCTCCCCCGCCCCTCCCCCACCTACCCATCCCCCGCCCCACACGCCCCGCCCCCCGCCCCCGTCCTGGGGTTTGCTCCCAGCCTGTACCTGGACAAGGCTCGGTTCTCCCTTGGTCTGAGATGTGAAGAACCTGGTTTCTTCTCTGCTGATGACTCCTGGGAGATTTGTGAGTCTGTTAAAACAGGCAGATGTTGACAGCAATAAGAATGTGGGCAATAACAAGCCGCCAACTCCCAACACTCCAGGAAGTGCTGGGAACATCCTTTTGGTGAGTAGAATTTAAAAAAACATTTCCTGCCCCCAGTTCACTGTCTCTGCGGTGAGATGATACAGCCACTCTTTGGCACCTCACCAACCAGTCATTCTTCGGACAGTGAGTGCTGGAGGGCTATTGGAACACAGGGCACTTCAGAGCCGAGTCTGATCCACATTTAATATACGCAGGCATGATTAGCGACCAGGGGTGTCGGAACATAGGAACAGGAGGAGGCCATTCAGCCTCTCGAGCCTGTTCCGCCATTCAATGAGATCATGGCTGATCTGTGACCTAACTCCATCTACCCGCCTTTGGCCCCTATCCCTTAATACCTTTGGTTAACAAAAATCTATCAATCTCAGATTTAAAATTAACAATTGATCCAGCACCAATCGCTGTTTGTGGAAGAGAGTTCCAAACTGGGCAGCCCCTGGCACCTTCCCCTCGCTCGCCTCCTTATCTGGGGTGAATCCTGGCTGGTTTTCCTCTACACTTTAGGCTTTGGGACACTAAGGTGCCCCTCACCGCGGAGACTGTGACCAGTTGAATCAGCACAGACCAGTGATCAAACTGCGGGGTCCCCCGCTCGGAGGACTCGGTCCCACACAGCTCGTTCACTAGAATCATCGTTACTGCAGAAGGAAACTGGACCAGAACTAGGGGCCGTCAATATAAGAGAGTCACCAACAAATCCAGCCGGGAATTCAGGAGAAACTTCTTTCCCCAGAGAGTGGTGAGAATGTGGAACTCGCTCCCACAGGGAGTGGTTGAGGCGAATAGTATAGATACATTTAAGGGGAAGCTGGATAAACACATGAGGGAGAAAGAAATAGAAGGTTATGGTGATGGGGTGAGATGAAGAGGGGAGGGAGGAGGCTCGTGTGGAGCAGAAACCCCGGCACGGAGCAGTGGGGACGAACGGACAGTGTCTGTGCTGTACATTCTGTGTAAAACTGTGTAAACTAGAGGGTAGAGTTTGCGCCCAGTCGCTCACACCTTTCGAGCTTAACTCGGAGACTGAAGCGTATATTTTAACCGTTCCCTGCAGCCTTTCACCCTGGGCTGTTCCAGGGGCTGATGGGCCAATCTCGGTGCGCTGGGCCTCCCCTGGCACCTTCCCCTCGCTCTCCTCCTTATCTGGAAGGCCTGGGCTCCTCGCCGTCGATTCCGTCTGCCTCCATGTTGGAGATCGATCCTCTCCCGAGCTTTGGCGGAACCAGTCAGCTGGGTCTGTCTGTAGCCTTGATTCACAGAGAGGAAGGGAGGGTCGGCTGGTAGCAGCTGCCATAGAGAACTCCTGCCTGAGAGTTAGACAGAATATTAAAACTCACTCAGTGTACGAGCTCCGCTCATTCATTCAAACTTCTTCAGCTGCTAATTGTGCCTTGTTCTCGTCTGTGGCTCAGTGAGTATCACCCTCGCCTCTGAGTCACAAGGCTGTGGATTTAGGACCCACTCCAGAGACTTGAGCACAAAATCCAGTCCTGAGTTAGCGCCGCACTGTCGGAGGGACAGTACTGAGGGAGCGCTGCACTGTCGGAGGGGCAGTGCTGAGGGAGTGCCGCACTGTCGGAGGGGCAGTACTGAGGGAGCGCCGCACTGTCGGAGGGGCAGTACTGAGGGAGCGCCGCACTGTCGGAGGGGCAGTACTGAGGGAGCGCTGCACTGTCGGAGGGGCAGTACTGAGGGAGCGCTGCACTGTCGGAGGGGCAGTACTGAGGGAGCGCCGCACTCTCGGAGGGGCAGTACTGAGGGAGCGCTGCACTGTCGGAGGGGCAGTACTGAGGGAGCGCCGCACTGTCGGAGGGACAGTACTGAGGGAGCGCCGCACTGTCGGAGGGGCAGTACTGAGGGAGCGCTGCACTGTCGGAGGGGCAGTACTGAGGGAGCGCTGCACTGTCGGAGGGGCAGTACTGAGGGAGCGCCGCACTCTCGGAGGGGCAGTACTGAGGGAGCGCTGCACTGTCGGAGGGGCAGTACTGAGGGAGCGCCGCACTGTCGGAGGGACAGTACTGAGGGAGCGCCGCACTGTCGGAGGGGCAGTACTGAGGGAGCGCTGCACTGTCGGAGGGGCAGTACTGAGGGAGTGCTGCACTGTCGGAGGGGCAGTACTGAGGGAGTGCTGCACTGTCGGAGGGGCAGTGCTGAGGGAGTGCTGCACTGTCAGAGGGGCAGTACTGAGGAAGCGCCGCACTGTCGGAGGGGCAGTACTGAGGGAGCGCTGCACTGTCGGAGGGGCAGTATGAGGGAGTGCTGCACTGTCGGAGGGGCAGTACTGAGGGAGTGCAGCACTGTCGGAGGGGCAGGATGAGGGAGTGCCGCACTGTCGGAGGAGTGGTACTGAGGGAGCGCTGCACTGTCGGAGGGACAGTATTGAGGGAGTGCCGCACTGTCGGAGGGGCAGTACTGAGGGAGATCTGCACTGTCGGAGGGGCAGTACTGAGGGAGTGCCGCACTGTCGGAGGGGCAGTACTGAGGGAGCGCCGCACTGTCGGAGGGTCAGTACTGAGGGAGCGCCGCACTGTCGGAGGGGCAGTACTGAGGGAGTGCCGCACTGTCAGAGGGGCGGTACTGAGGGAGCGCTGCACTATCGGAGAGACAGTACTGAGAGAGCACTGCACTGTCGGAGGGGCAGTACTGAGGGAGTGCTGCACTGTCGGAGGGGCAGTACTGAGGGAGCGCAGCACTGTCGGAGGGGCAGTACTGAGGGAGCACTGCACTGTCGGAGGGTCAGTACTGTGGGAGCGCCGCACTGTCGGAGGGGCAGTACTGAGGGAGCGCTGCACTGTCGGAGGGGCAGTACTGAGGGAGCGCCGCACTGTCGGAAGGGCAGTACTGAGGGAGCGCCGCACTGTCGGAGGGGCAGTACTGAGGGAGCGCCGCACTGTCGGAGGGGCAGTACTGAGGGAGCGCCGCACTGTCGGAGGGTCAGTACTGAGGGAGCGTTGCACTGTCGGAGGGTCAGTACTGAGGGAGCGTTGCACTGTCGGAGGGGCAGTACTGAGGGAGCGCTGCACTGTCGGAGGGGCAGTACTGAGGGAGCGCTGCACCGTCGGAGGGGCAGTACTGAGAGAGCGCTGCACTGTCGGAGGGGCAGTACTGAGGGAGTGCTGCACTGTTTGAGGGGCAGTACTGAGGGAGCGCCGCACTGTCGGAGGGGCAGTACTGAGGGAGTGCTGCAGTGTCGGAGGGGCAGTACTGAGGGAGCGCTGCACTGTCGGAGGGGCAGTACTGAGGGAGCGCCGCACTGTCGGAGGGGCAGTACTGAGGGAGTGCTGCACTGTCGGAGGGGCAGTACTGAGGGAGCGCTGCACTGTCGGAGGGGCAGTACTGAGGGAGCGCTGCACTGTCGGAGGGGCAGTACTGAGGGAGTGCTGCACTGTCGGAGGGGCAGTACTGAGGGAGCGCTGCACTGTCGGAGGGGCATTACTGAGGGAGCGCTGCACTGTGGGAGGGGCATTACTGAGGGAGCGCTGCACTGTCGGAGCTGCCATCTTTCGGATGAGACGTTAAACCGAGGCCCCGTCTGCTCTCTCAGGTGGATCCCATGACACTATTTGAACAAGAGCAGGGGGGAGTTCTCCCCGGTGTCCTGGCAAATATTTATCCCTCAATCAACATCACTGAAAACAGATTATCTGGTCATTATCACAGTGCTGTTTGTGGGAGCTTGCTGTGCACAAATTGGCTGCTGCGTTTCCCACATTACAACAGTGACTACACTTCAAAAATACTTCATTGGCTGTAAAGCGCTTTGGGACGTCTGGTGGTCGTGAATGCCGTTCTATAAATACAAGTTCTTTCTTTTTCCTTTTATCGATATTGAATATTATCTGCAGGCATTCACCCACTTGTGAAGATTATCTAGGAACTCCTGTCGGCCCATGGCTGTTTTACCACACTCTGCAATGGGTGGCAAGGACCGTCACTCGAGAACAGGACTTTGGTCACTCACGGTGTTGTCGCACGGTACAGAAACTGGGCGGGTTTGGCACTTACACCATCGATGGTCGCTGTCTAATCTAATTCATAATTGGACAGATTGGACCTCCTGAACTCTCTTCATTGCACAAAGCAGCCAGGAGTCAACGCACTGCTGCCTCCATTAACGTAGCAGCGAGGATACAAGGAAAAAGGTGGGACTAACAAATCTAGAGCCCCCTGGATGTCTAGAGACATACAGGGTAGGATAAAGAAAAAAAGGGAGGCGTATGACAGATACCGAGGGCTAAATACTCCAGAATCTTTAGAGGAGTACAGAAAGTGCAGGGATGCAATTAAAAAGGATATTAGGAAAGCAAAGAGAGAGCATGAAAAATTCTTGGCAAGTAAAATCAAGGAAAACCCAAAGATGTTTTATAAATATATTAAGAGTAAGAGGATAACTAAAGAAAGGGTAGGGCCTATTAGAGATCATGAGGGTAATCTGTGTATGGAGGCGGGAGACGTCGGTAGGGTTCTTAATGAATACTTTACATCTGTTTTCACAAAGGAGAGGGGCGAAGCAGACATTGCTATCAGGGGGGAGGAGTGTGAAATATTAGATGAAATAAACTTAGTGAGAGAGGAAGTATTAAGGGGTTTAGCAGCTTTAAAAGTGGATAAATCCCCAGGCCCAGATGAAATGTATCCCAGGATGTTAAGCGAAGCAACCGAGGAAATAGCAGAGGCCCTGACCATCATTTTTCAATCCTTTCTGGCTTCAGGTGTGGTGCCAGAGGACTGGAGGACTGCTAATGAGGTACCTTTGTTTAAAAAGGGAGAAAAGGATAGACCAAGTAATTACAGGCCAGTCAGCCTAACCTCGGTGGTGGGAAAATTATTGGAAAGAATTCTGCAGGACAGGATAAATCTTCATTTAGAAAGACACGGATTAATCAAGGATAGTCAGCACGGATTTGTTAAGGGAAGGTTGTGTCTGACAAACTTGATAGAATTTTTTGAGGAGGTAACGAGGGTAGATGAGAGTAGTGCATTTGATGTAGTGTATATGGACTTTAGCAAGGCTTTTGATAAGGTTCCACATGGCAGACTGGTCACAAAGTTAAAAGCCCATGGGATCCAGGGCAAAGTGTCAAGTTGGATTCTAAACTGGCTCGGAGACAGGAAGCAGAGGGTAATGGTTGATGGGTGTTTTTGTGACTGGAAGGCTGTTTCCAGTGGGGTTCCGCAGGGCTCAGTACTAGGTCCCTTGCTTTTTGTGGTATATATCAACGATCTTGACTTGAATATAGGGGGTATGATTAAGAAGTTTGCAGATGATACTAAAATCGGCTGTGTGCTTGATACTGAAGAAGGAAGCTGTAGACTGCAGGAAGATATCAATAAATTGGTCAGGTGGGCAGAACAGTGGCAAATGGAATTCAATCCGGAGAAGTGTGAGGTAATGCATTTGGGGAGGGCGAACAAGGAAAGGGAATACACATTAAATGGTAGGACACTGAGAAGTGTAGAGGAACAAAGGGACCTTGGAGTGCATGTCCACAGATCCCTGAAGGTAGCAGGCCAAGTAGATAAGGTGGTTAAGAAGGCATACGGAATGCTTGCCTTTATTAGCCGTGGCATAGAATACAAGAGCAGGGGGGTTATGCTTCAACTGTATAAAACACTAGTTAGGCCTCAGCTAGAGTACTGCGTGCAGTTCTGGCCACCACATTACAGGAAAGATGTGATTGCACTAGAGAGGGTACAGAGGAGATTTACAAGGATGTTGCCGGGAGTAGAGAATCTTAGCTATGAGGAAAGACTGGATAAGCTGGGTCTGTTTTCCTTGGAACAGAGGAGGCTGAGGGGAGACCTTATTGAGGTGTATAAAATTATGAGGGGCAAAGATAAAGTGGATAGAAAGGACCTATTTCCCTTAGTAGGAGGCACAGATTTAAAGTAATTGGGGGAAGGTTTAGAGGAGATTTGAGGGGAAATTTCTTCACCCTGAGGGTTGTGGGGGTCTGGAACTCACTGCCTGAAAGGGTGGTAGAGGCAGAAACCCTAACCACATTTACAAAGTACTTGGATGTGCACTTGGGATGCTATAACCTGCAGGGCTACGGACCAAGAGCTGGGAAGTGGGATTAGGCTGGATAGCTCTTTGTTGGCCGGCGCGGACACGATGGGCCAAAATGGCCTCCTTCCGTGCTGTAACTTTCCATGATTCTATGAAGCGTTAAGCCTTCGTACGGTAATGTCACTAATGACATCTCCCGACCTGTGGGGTTATGAATTCTGTCACAGTCACCGGTGGAGACACTTCCCATGGTGAGCACAAGGGGTCAGTGTTCAAGCCGAGGAGCCAAGAATCCACCCAACACTTGGATCCTTTCATCAACAGCTGATGAGCTGCCTGCATTACGGCTGAAGGCTGAAAGGTAGACGTCAATTCATCCTAACATTCTCAATCGTTCAATAATGGATGGAATGAAAAGTGACCTTCTGTATTTCTCCACTGCCTGGAGTCCGGGACACCGCAGAATTCCACGAGGCACCAACACGCAACAGGCTTCTGCTTATTGGATCCACACAATAGGAACATTAGGAACAGGAGGTCATTCAGCTCCTCGAGCCTGCTCCACCATTCAATGAGATTATGGCTGATCTGTATCTTAACTCCATCTCCCCGCCTTGGTTCCGTAACCTTTAATACCCTTACCCAACAAAATCTATCAATCTCAGTTTTGACATTTTCAATTGACCCTCAGCTTTTTGGGGGAGAGAGTTCCAGATTTCCACCCCGCTTTGTGTGAAGAAGTGCTTCCTGACATCACCCCTGAACGGCCTGGCTCTAATTTTAAGGTTGTGCCCCCTTGTTCTGGACTCCCCCCCCACCAGAGGAAATAGTTTCTCTCTATCGACCCCATCAACTCCTTTAATCATCTTAGGAACACCTCAATTAGATCACACCTTAATCTTCTAAACTCGAGGGAATACAAGCCCAGTCTGTGCAACCTGTCCTCAGGGCCAGCCTCACAGGTGGGCGGCCTCCCAGGACACCGTGGTCAAGAGGGTCTGACATTAACGGCGTCGACCTCTGCGAAGATCTTGGCGATCTCCAAAGTCTACAGCGCTCCTCAAGAAGAGCAAACTTCATGTTTCAAGAGCAAGTTCCCCAACACATGGAGAGCACTCAGGATCCTGTTAACCCTGCCCGTATCACAGGGCGATGGAGAGCACTCAGGATCCTGTTAACCCTGCCCGTATCACAGGGCGATGGAGAGTACTCAGGATCCTGTTAACCCTGCCCGTATCGGTGGCGATGGTGAGCACTCAGGATCCTGTTAACCCTCCCCGTATCACAGGGCGATGGAGAGCACTCAGGATCCTGTTAACCCTGCCCGTATCGGTGGCGATGGAGAGTACTCAGGATCCTGTTAACCCTGCCCGTATCGAGGGCGATGGAGAGCACTCAGGATCCTGTTAACCCTGCCCGTATCACAGGCGATGGTGAGCACTCAGGATCCTGTTAACCCTGCCCGTATCGAGGGCGATGGAGAGCACTCAGGATCCTGTTAACCCTGCCCGTAACGAGGGCGATGGTGAGCACTCAGGATCCTGTTAACCCTGCCCGTATCGAGGGCGATGGAGAGCACTCAGGATCCTGTTAACCCTGCCCGTATCACAGGCGATGGTGAGCACTCAGGATCCTGTTAACCCTGCCCGTATCACAGGCGATGGTGAGCACTCAGGATCCTGTTAACCCTGCCCGTATCACAGGCGATGGAGAGCACTCAGGATTCTGTTAACCCTGCCCGTATCGAGGGCGATGGAGAGCACTCAGGATCCTGTTAACCCTGCCCGTAACGAGGGCGATGTTTAGCACTCAGGATTCTGTTAACCCTGCCCGTATCGAGGGCGATGGAGAGCACTCAGGATCCTGTTAACCCTGCCCGTATCACAGGCGATGGTGAGCACTCAGGATCCTGTTAACCCTGCCCGTATCACAGGCAATGGAGAGCACTCAGGATTCTGTTAACCCTGTCTGTATCGGTGGCGATGGAGAGCACTCAGGATCCTGTTAACCCTGCCCGTATCGGTGGCGATGGAGAACACTCAGGATCCTGTTAACCCTGCCCGTATCGAGGGCGATGTTTAGCACTCAGGATCCTGTTAACCCTGCCCGTATCAGTGGAGAGCAACGAACGGAGCTTCTTAAAGTTGAAGCTTATAATTTGCGATCGACCGTGGGAGACGACAGGCTATCTTCGCCGGTCATCCTGTCTACCGAGAATGATATGGCTCAAAATATCTTGGGGGGACAAAGATTTTTATTTGTAATTGTTATTTATTAGTTTAGTGTTTAATTTGTGTAGTTTATTTGTCACTTAGCTATAATTTTTTATGACTTATTATTATTTAAATTATAATAAAGTTTTGAGATTACAGCTTTATTTCTGAATCTTTCGGCAGACTTCAACTCAAAGAAAGGGCGGCAAAATACAAGTTCGCCATTTTCCCTCAGGCCGGCCCTGCCTGTCCTCATAATTTAACCCTCCGAGCCACACAATCATTTAGCCAAGGTTAGAAACCGAGTGTGTGGACAATCACTCGCACACACTGTCACTCCGGGCTGTGACGGTACAGTGTGCTGCCCCACATCCCCTCGCCCAACCTTTCTTTCAAACATATAACCTCGGCACACGCCTGCTCGGGTCCAACGCAGCCCCCCCGCCCGCTCCCCCTCCCCACCCCACCCCACCCCACCCAGCCTCCCCTGCCCCGCCCGCACCCCCCCCACGCTCCCCCTCCCCACCACACCCAGCCTCCCCCGCCCCGCCCGCACCCCCCGCACCCCCCCCACTCCCCCTCCCCACCCACCCCACCCAGCCTCCCCTGCCCCACACGCACCGCCCCTCCCCCACCCAGCCTCCCCCGCCCCGCCCGCACCCCCCCCCGCTCCCCCTCCCCACCCCACCCATCCTCCCCCGCCCCTCCCCCACCTACCCATCCCCCGCCCCACACGCCCCGCCCCCCGCCCCCGTCCTGGGGTTTGCTCCCAGCCTGTACCTGGACAAGGCTCGGTTCTCCCTTGGTCTGAGATGTGAAGAACCTGGTTTCTTCTCTGCTGATGACTCCTGGGAGATTTGTGAGTCTGTTAAAACAGGCAGATGTTGACAGCAATAAGAATGTGGGCAATAACAAGCCGCCAACTCCCAACACTCCAGGAAGTGCTGGGAACATCCTTTTGGTGAGTAGAATTTAAAAAACATTTCCTGCCCCCAGTTCACTGTCTCTGCGGTGAGATGATACAGCCACTCTTTGGCACCTCACCAACCAGTCATTCTTCGGACAGTGAGTGCTGGAGGGCTATTGGAACACAGGGCACTTCAGAGCCGAGTCTGATCCACATTTAATATACGCAGGCATGATTAGCGACCAGGGGTGTCGGAACATAGGAACAGGAGGAGGCCATTCAGCCCCTCGAGCCTGTTCCGCCATTCAATGAGATCATGACTGATCTGTGACCTAACTCCATCCACCCACCTTTGGCCCATATCCCTTAATACCTTTGGTTAACAAAAATCTATCAATCTCAGATTTAAAATTAACAATTGATCCAGCACCAATCGCTGTTTGTGGAAGAGAGTTCCAAACTGGGCAGCCCCTGGCACCTTCCCCTTGCTCGCCTCCTTATCTGGGGTGAATCCTGGCTGGTTTTCCTCTACACTTTAGGCTTTGGGACACTAAGGTGCCCCTCACTGCGGAGACTGTGACCAGTTGAATCAGCACAGACCAGTGATCAAACTGCGGGGTCCCCCGCTCGGAGGGCTCGGTCCCACACAGCTCGTTCACTAGAATCATCGTTACTGCAGAAGGAAACTGGACCAGAACCAGGGGCCGTCAATATAAGATAGTCACCAACAAATCCAGCCGGGAATTCAGGAGAAACTTCTTTCCCCAGAGAGTGGTGAGAATGTGGAACTCGCTACCACAGGGAGTGGTTGAGGCGAATAGCAGAGATACATTTAAGGGGAAGCTGGATAAACGCATGAGGGAGAAAGGAATAGACGGTTATGGTGATGGGGTGAGATGAAGAGGGGTGGGAGGAGGCTCGTGTGGAGCAGAAACACCGGCACGGACCAGTGGGGACAAACGGACAGTGTCTGTGCTGCACATTCTGTGTAAAACTGTGTAAACTAGAGGGTAGAGTTTGCGCCCAGTCGCTCACACCTTTCGAGCTTAACTCGGAGACTGAAGCGTATATTTTAACCGTTCCCTGCAGCCTTTCACCCTGGGCTGTTCCAGGGGCTGATGGGCCAATCTCGGTGCGCTGGGCCTCCCCTGGCACCTTCCCCTCGCTCTGCTCCTTCACTGGAAGGCCTGGGCTCCTCGCCGTCGATTCCGTCTGCCTCCATGTTGGAGATCGATCCTCTCCCGAGCTTTGGTGGAACCAGTCAGCCGGGTTTGTCTGTAGCCTTGATTCACAGAGAGGAAGAGAGGGTCGGCTGGTAGCAGCTGCCATAGAGAACTCCTGCCTGAGAGTTAGACAGAATATTAAAACTCACTCAGTGTACGAGCTCCGCTCATTCATTCAAACTTCTTCAGCTGCTAATTGTGCCTCGTTCTCGTCTGTGGCTCAGTGAGTATCACCCTCGCCTCTGAGTCACAAGGCTGTGGATTTAGGACCCACTCCAGAGACTTGAGCACAAAATCCAGTCCTGAGTTAGCGCCGCACTTCAGAGGGTCAGTACTGAGGGAGCGCCGCACTGTCGGAGGGGCAGTACTGAGGGAGCGCCGCACTGTCGGAAGGGCAGTACTGAGGGAGCGCCGCACTGTCGGAGGGGCAGTACTGAGGGAGCGCCGCACTGTCGGAGGGGCAGTACTGAGGGAGCGCTGCACTGTCGGAGGGGCAGTACTGAGGGAGCGCTGCACTGTCGGAGGGGCAGTACTGAGGGAGCGCCGCACTCTCGGAGGGGCAGTACTGAGGGAGCGCTGCACTGTCGGAGGGGCAGTACTGAGGGAGCGCCGCACTGTCGGAGGGACAGTACTGAGGGAGCGCCGCACTGTCGGAGGGGCAGTACTGAGGGAGCGCTGCACTGTCGGAGGGGCAGTACTGAGGGAGCGCTGCACTGTCGGAGGGGCAGTACTGAGGGAGCGCCGCACTCTCGGAGGGGCAGTACTGAGGGAGCGCTGCACTGTCGGAGGGGCAGTACTGAGGGAGCGCCGCACTGTCGGAGGGACAGTACTGAGGGAGCGCCGCACTGTCGGAGGGGCAGTACTGAGGGAGCGCTGCACTGTCGGAGGGGCAGTACTGAGGGAGTGCTGCACTGTCGGAGGGGCAGTACTGAGGGAGTGCTGCACTGTCGGAGGGGCAGTGCTGAGGGAGTGCTGCACTGTCAGAGGGGCAGTACTGAGGAAGCGCCGCACTGTCGGAGGGGCAGTACTGAGGGAGCGCTGCACTGTCGGAGGGGCAGTATGAGGGAGTGCTGCACTGTCGGAGGGGCAGTACTGAGGGAGTGCAGCACTGTCGGAGGGGCAGGATGAGGGAGTGCCGCACTGTCGGAGGAGTGGTACTGAGGGAGCGCTGCACTGTCGGAGGGACAGTATTGAGGGAGTGCCGCACTGTCGGAGGGGCAGTACTGAGGGAGATCTGCACTGTCGGAGGGGCAGTACTGAGGGAGTGCCGCACTGTCGGAGGGGCAGTACTGAGGGAGCGCCGCACTGTCGGAGGGTCAGTACTGAGGGAGCGCCGCACTGTCGGAGGGGCAGTACTGAGGGAGTGCCGCACTGTCAGAGGGGCGGTACTGAGGGAGCGCTGCACTATCGGAGAGACAGTACTGAGAGAGCACTGCACTGTCGGAGGGGCAGTACTGAGGGAGTGCTGCACTGTCGGAGGGGCAGTACTGAGGGAGCGCAGCACTGTCGGAGGGGCAGTACTGAGGGAGCACTGCACTGTCGGAGGGTCAGTACTGTGGGAGCGCCGCACTGTCGGAGGGGCAGTACTGAGGGAGCGCTGCACTGTCGGAGGGGCAGTACTGAGGGAGCGCCGCACTGTCGGAAGGGCAGTACTGAGGGAGCGCCGCACTGTCGGAGGGGCAGTACTGAGGGAGCGCCGCACTGTCGGAGGGGCGGTACTGAGGGAGTGCTGCACCGTCGGAGGGACAGTGCTGAGGGAGCGCCGCACTGTCGGAGGGACAGTACTGAGGGAGCGCTGCACTGTCGGAGGGGCAGTACTGAGGGAGCGCTGCACTGTCGGAGGGGCAGTACTGAGGGAGCGCCGCACTCTCGGAGGGGCAGTACTGAGGGAGCGCTGCACTGTCGGAGGGGCAGTACTGAGGGAGCGCCGCACTGTCGGAGGGACAGTACTGAGGGAGCGCTGCACTGTCGGAGGGGCAGTACTGAGGGAGCGCTGCACTGTCGGAGGGGCAGTACTGAGGGAGTGCTGCACTGTCGGAGGGGCAGTACTGAGGGAGTGCTGCACTGTCGGAGGGGCAGTGCTGAGGGAGTGCTGCACTGTCAGAGGGGCAGTACTGAGGAAGCGCCGCACTGTCGGAGGGGCAGTACTGAGGGAGCGCTGCACTGTCGGAGGGGCAGTACGAGGGAGTGCTGCACTGTCGGAGGGGCAGTACTGAGGGAGTGCAGCACTGTCGGAGGGGCAGGATGAGGGAGTGCCGCACTGTCGGAGGAGTGGTACTGAGGGAGCGCTGCACTGTCGGAGGGACAGTATTGAGGGAGTGCCGCACTGTCGGAGGGGCAGTACTGAGGGAGATCTGCACTGTCGGAGGGGCAGTACTGAGGGAGTGCCGCACTGTCGGAGGGGCAGTACTGAGGGAGCGCCGCACTGTCGGAGGGTCAGTACTGAGGGAGCGCCGCACTGTCGGAGGGGCAGTACTGAGGGAGTGCCGCACTGTCAGAGGGGCGGTACTGAGGGAGCGCTGCACTATCGGAGAGACAGTACTGAGAGAGCACTGCACTGTTGGAGGGGCAGTACTGAGGGAGTGCTGCACTGTCGGAGGGGCAGTACTGAGGGAGCGCAGCACTGTCGGAGGGGCAGTACTGAGGGAGCGCTGCACTGTCGGAGGGTCAGTACTGAGGGAGCGCCGCACTGTCGGAGGGGCAGTACTGAGGGAGCGCTGCACTGTCGGAGGGGCAGTACTGAGGGAGCGCCGCACTGTCGGAAGGGCAGTACTGAGGGAGCGCTGCACTGTCGGAGGGGCAGTACTGAGGGAGCGCCGCACTGTCGGAGAGGCAATACTGAGGGAGTGCTGCACTGTCGGAGGGGCAGTACTGAGGGAGCGCTGCACTGTCGGAGGGACAGTACTGAGGGAGCGCTGCACTGTCGGAGGGGCAGTACTGAGGGAGCGCTGCACTGTCGGAGGGGCAGTACTGAGGGAGCGCCGCACTCTCGGAGGGGCAGTACTGAGGGAGCGCCGCACTGACGGAGGGGCAGTACTGAGGGAGCGCCGCACTGTCGGAGGGACAGTACTGAGGGAGCGCCGCACTGTCGGAGGGGCAGTACTGAGGGAGCGCTGCACTGTCGGAGGGGCAGTACTGAGGGAGTGCTGCACTGTCGGAGGGGCAGTACTGAGGGAGTGCTGCACTGTCGGAGGGGCAGTGCTGAGGGAGTGCTGCACTGTCAGAGGGGCAGTACTGAGGAAGCGCCGCACTGTCGGAGGGGCAGTACTGAGGGAGCGCTGCACTGTCGGAGGGGCAGTACGAGGGAGTGCTGCACTGTCGGAGGGGCAGTACTGAGGGAGTGCAGCACTGTCGGAGGGGCAGGATGAGGGAGTGCCGCACTGTCGGAGGAGTGGTACTGAGGGAGCGCTGCACTGTCGGAGGGACAGTATTGAGGGAGTGCCGCACTGTCGGAGGGGCAGTACTGAGGGAGATCTGCACTGTCGGAGGGGCAGTACTGAGGGAGTGCCGCACTGTCGGAGGGGCAGTACTGAGGGAGCGCCGCACTGTCGGAGGGTCAGTACTGAGGGAGCGCCGCACTGTCGGAGGGGCAGTACTGAGGGAGTGCCGCACTGTCAGAGGGGCGGTACTGAGGGAGCGCTGCACTATCGGAGAGACAGTACTGAGAGAGCACTGCACTGTCGGAGGGGCAGTACTGAGGGAGTGCTGCACTGTCGGAGGGGCAGTACTGAGGGAGTGCCGCACTGTCGGAGGGGCAGTACTGAGGGAGCGCCGCACTGTCGGAGGGGCAGTATTGAGGGAGCGCCGCACTGTCGGAGGGGCAGTACTGAGGGAGCGCTGCACTGTCGGAGGGGCAGTACTGAGGGAGTGCTGCACTGTCGGAGGGGCAGTACTGAGGGAGTGCTGCACTGTCGGAGGGGCAGTGCTGAGGGAGTGCCGCACTGTCAGAGGGGCGGTACTGAGGGAGCGCTGCACTATCGGAGAGACAGTACTGAGAGAGCACTGCACTGTCGGAGGGGCAGTACTGAGGGAGTGCTGCACTGTCGGAGGGGCAGTACTGAGGGAGCGCAGCACTGTCGGAGGGGCAGTACTGAGGGAGCACTGCACTGTCGGAGGGTCAGTACTGAGGGAGCGCCGCACTGTCGGAGGGGCAGTACTGAGGGAGCGCTGCACTGTCGGAGGGGCAGTACTGAGGGAGCGCCGCACTGTCGGAAGGGCAGTACTGAGGGAGCGCTGCACTGTCGGAGGGGCAGTACTGAGGGAGCGCCGCACTGTCGGAGAGGCAGTACTGAGGGAGTGCTGCACTGTCGGAGGGGCAGTACTGAGGGAGCGCTGCACTGTCGGAGGGACAGTACTGAGGGAGCGCTGCACTGTCGGAGGGGCAGTACTGAGGGAGCGCCGCACTCTCGGAGGGGCAGTACTGAGGGAGCGCTGCACTGTCGGAGGGGCAGTACTGAGGGAGCGCCGCACTGTCGGAGGGACAGTACTGAGGGAGCGCCGCACTGTCGGAGGGGCAGTACTGAGGGAGCGCTGCACTGTCGGAGGGGCAGTACTGAGGGAGTGCTGCACTGTCGGAGGGGCAGTACTGAGGGAGTGCTGCACTGTCGGAGGGGCAGTGCTGAGGGAGTGCTGCACTGTCAGAGGGGCAGTACTGAGGAAGCGCCGCACTGTCGGAGGGGCAGTACTGAGGGAGCGCTGCACTGTCGGAGGGGCAGTACGAGGGAGTGCTGCACTGTCGGAGGGGCAGTACTGAGGGAGTGCAGCACTGTCGGAGGGGCAGGATGAGGGAGTGCCGCACTGTCGGAGGAGTGGTACTGAGGGAGCGCTGCACTATCGGAGAGACAGTACTGAGAGAGCACTGCACTGTCGGAGGGGCAGTACTGAGGGAGTGCTGCACTGTCGGAGGGGCAGTACTGAGGGAGCGCAGCACTGTCGGAGGGGCAGTACTGAGGGAGCACTGCACTGTCGGAGGGTCAGTACTGAGGGAGCGCCGCACTGTCGGAGGGGCAGTACTGAGGGAGCGCCGCACTGTCGGAAGGGCAGTACTGAGGGAGCGCTGCACTGTCGGAGGGGCAGTACTGAGGGAGCGCCGCACTGTCGGAGAGGCAGTACTGAGGGAGTGCTGCACTGTCGGAGGGGCAGTACTGAGGGAGCGCTGCACTGTCGGAGGGACAGTACTGAGGGAGCGCTGCACTGTCGGAGGGGCAGTACTGAGGGAGCGCTGCACTGTCGGAGGGGCAGTACTGAGGGAGCGCCGCACTCTCGGAGGGGCAGTACTGAGGGAGCGCTGCACTGTCGGAGGGGCAGTACTGAGGGAGCGCCGCACTGTCGGTGGGACAGTACTGAGGGAGCGCCGCACTGTCGGAGGGGCAGTACTGAGGGAGTGCTGCACTGTCGGAGGGGCAGTACTGAGGGAGTGCTGCACTGTCGGAGGGGCAGTGCTGAGGGAGTGCTGCACTGTCAGAGGGGCAGTACTGAGGAAGCGCCGCACTGTCGGAGGGGCAGTACTGAGGGAGCGCTGCACTGTCGGAGGGGCAGTACGAGGGAGTGCTGCACTGTCGGAGGGGCAGTACTGAGGGAGTGCAGCACTGTCGGAGGGGCAGGATGAGGGAGTGCCGCACTGTCGGAGGAGTGGTACTGAGGGAGCGCTGCACTGTCGGAGGGACAGTATTGAGGGAGTGCCGCACTGTCGGAGGGGCAGTACTGAGGGAGATCTGCACTGTCGGAGGGGCAGTACTGAGGGAGTGCCGCACTGTCGGAGGGGCAGTACTGAGGGAGCGCCGCACTGTCGGAGGGTCAGTTCTGAGGGAGCGCCGCACTGTCGGAGGGGCAGTACTGAGGGAGTGCCGCACTGTCAGAGGGGCGGTACTGAGGGAGCGCTGCACTATCGGAGAGACAGTACTGAGAGAGCACTGCACTGTCGGAGGGGCAGTACTGAGGGAGTGCTGCACTGTCGGAGGGGCAGTACTGAGGGAGTGCCGCACTGTCGGAGGGGCAGTACTGAGGGAGCGCCGCACTGTCGGAGGGGCAGTATTGAGGGAGCGCGGCACTGTCGGAGGAGGGGCAGTATTGAGCGAGCGCCGCACTGTCGGAGGGGCAGTACTGAGGAAACGCCGCACTGTCAGAGGGCAGTACTGAGGGAGCGCCGCACTGTCGGAGAGGCAGTACTGAGGGAGTGCTGCACTGTCGGAGGGGCAGTACTGAGAGAGCACCCCACTGTCGGAGGGGCAGTACTGAGGGAGCGCTGCACTGTCGGAGGGGCAGTACTGAGGGAGCGCTGCACTGTCGGAGTTGCCTTGTTTCAGATGAGACGTTAAACCGAGGCCCCGTCTGCCCTCTCAGGTGGACGTAAAAGCTCCCAGCGCACAATTTCGAAGAAGAGCAGGGGAGTTCTCCCCAGTGTCTTGGGGCCAATATTTATCCTTCAATCAACATCACTAAAACAGATGACCTGGTCATTATCACATTGCTGTTTGTGGGAGCTTGCTGTGCACAAATTGTCTGCCGCGTTTCCTACATTACAACAGTGACTACACTTCAAAAAGTACTTCATTGGCTGTAAAGCGCTTTGGGACGTCCTGAGGTGGTGAAAGGCGCTAGAGAAATGCAAGAATTTCTTTCTCTCGTGTTGGTCTGCAGCCTATTGGAATGTAACGCGAGTGTTCAGCGGTTTCACTGTGAGGAATAGTCAACGTTTAATAAAATCAAATATTCCGCTGTCCAGGAGAAATGCTTCAAGTATTCAGGCTTTAAAAGTAGGGCGTCTCCTTACGCAAATATTTACAGTAATCACATTTCCCTCATTATTAAACCAAACAGAGTTTTGTGACCTACTTTGTTGTAGCATCTCTGAACCCTTAATCCATTCCATCGCACAAAACAAACACAGCAATCAGCTAGAGAGGCACAATCGCAGGGTTAAAGTCAGTCGGTCTCCCCCCATCTCTCCCCTGTCTCCCCCCATCACCACTCGTCTCCCCCCCCGTCTCCCCCCCACCCCCCCCCCCCCACTATCCCCACCGCCCGTTTTTTCACTCTCGGCCAAAGTTAAAATGAGCCCCACATTCTCAGGTTTGCTGGTCTCGGACCACAGCCTCTCACCACCGTAGGACGATCAGGAGCAGGAGTCGGCCATTCGGCCCCTCGAGCCTGCTCCGCCATTCAATCAGATCAGTTGATGTGATCGTTCGTCACACACTCACTCACTGAGAGGACCGACAGAGAAGAAGCGGAATTAATCTCCCGGTGTGCGCGGGTAGGTTTTGTGTTGGTGGGAATGGCAATCCCCCTCTTGCTGTCTCTTGGTGGCAGAGCTCAGTGATGGAGGCTGAGTGCAGTCTGACCTCTGCTTCACCCCACGACTTGTCAAGGGTTGGACGGTCCGAAGACCGAATTATTCTGTAATTATGTTAACAGAGACCACGACTTATCCACTCCTTTAGTCCAAAGTAAAACACAGGCAAAACAGCGCACGAGCTGTGCACCATATAACTAGAGAGAGAGAGGACCGCACAGGGCTGGATTCTCGAGAAACTACCATCGCCAGAATTAGTGGGAGAACATTCCACACAGATTTATAACATTCCTCAGACCCGCTATTTTAACAGAGGCATTAGCCTGTTCAAAATAAAAATGGTGCAATATCACAACAACAACAACGTGTATTTATACAGTGTCTTTAGTGTAGTAAAACGTCCCAAGGTGCTTCACAGGAGCGATTATCAGACAAAATTTGACACCGAGCCACATCAGGAGATATTAGGACAGGCGACCAAAAGCTTGGTCAAAGAGGTCGGTTTTAAGGAGCATCTTAAAGGAGGAGAGAGAGGCGGAGAGGTTTAGGGAGGGAATTCCAGAGCTTAGGGCCCAGGCAGCTGAAGGCACGGCCGCTAATGGTGGAGCGATTAAAATCAGGGATAGTCAAGAGGCCAGAATTGGAGGAGCGCAGAGATCTCGGAGGGTTGTAGGGCTGGAGGAGGTTACAGAGATAGGGAGGGGCGAGGCCATGGAGGGATTTGAAAACAAGGACGAGAATTTTAAAATCAAGGTGTTGCTTAACCGGGAGCCAATGTAGGTCAGCGAGCACAGAGGGTGATGGGCGAACAGGACTTGGTGTGAGCTAGGATTAAATTGTTCTTCAGAAATCTGGATTTTATCCCACTTTCCCCTGAAACTCAAACTGGCCAACTTCAAGAAAGGGAGGCCTTTTTGTGGAATGTATTTTCTGATCGGGGCGAGGCACGTCTGAACAGAGTGTTGTGCGGAAGAATTTACTGTCAGTGACGTTTACTTGAGTTCAGTGATGTACTCATGATAGTCCACACTCTGGGTACCTGTTCTCTGCACCTTCTCCCTGTGTCTTCACCGTTTCAGTCTCGGCCCTCGGAGGAAGTGGTGCTGTCTGTTCGGCTGCCCTGTTATCCATCACACACAACCGCAAACCCTGAGCACAGTAAACATCACAGGACCATTAAACTCCCATTTCTCCCCTGCCTTTCACAGCCTCAGGATGTCCCAAAGCGCTTTACAGCCAATGAAGTACTTTTTGAAGTGTAGTCACTGTTGTAATGTAGGAAACGCGGCAGCCCATTTGTGCACAGCAAGCTCCCACAAACAGCAATGAGATAAATGACCAGATCATCTGTTTTAGTGATGTCGATTGAGGGATAAATATTGGCCCAGGACATTAGGGAGAACTCCCCTGCTCTTCTTCAAATAGTGCCCTGGGATCTTTTACATCCACCTGAAAGGGCAGACGGGGCCTCGGTTTAACGTCTCATATAAAAGGAGTTGATGGGGTCGATAGAGAGAAACTATTTCCTCTGGTGGGGGGGAGTCCAGAACAAGGGGGCACAGCCTTAAAATTAGAGCCAGGCCGTTCAGGGGTGATGTCAGGAAGCACTTCTTCACACAAAGGGTGGTGGAAATCTGGAACTCTCTCCCCCAAAAAGCTGTTGAGGCTGAAGGGGGGTCAATTGAAAATGTTAAAACTGAGATTGACAGAGTTTTGTTGGGTAAGAGTATTAAGGGATACCGAACCAAGGCGGGTAGATGGCGCCATGATCTGATTGAATGGCGGAACAGGCTCGAGGGGCTGAATGGCCTCCTCCTGTTCCTAATGTTCAGCACAGCAATCCAATCTGGGTCCTGGTGTTCCGTGGGACCCAGCACCACAGTGTGCTGGTTAAACAACTAACAGAGCGATCGGACAGTTTGAGATACTTTACTATTAACCAGGCGAGAAATAATCGCCAGGTATTGTGAACGGACCTCGATCCGTTCCTCGAGGGCTCGAAGGCGCTGTTGGTTGTAGTGACGTTCCTGGTCAAACACTTCAGCTAACATCTGGCACTGAGCTTCCTCGGACAGCACCTGCAACACAACACGATATTCCTCTCCTCAGTAGATGCCGCACTTTAGGAAGGATGTGAAGGTCTTAGAGAGGGTGCAGAAAAGATTTACGAGAATGATTCCAGGGATGAGGGACTTCAGTTATGTGGATAGACTGGAGAAGCCGGGGTTGTTCTCCTTGGAGCAGAGAAGGTTGAGAGGAGATTTGATAGAGGTGTTCAAAATCATGAGGACTCTGGACAGAGTAGATAGAGAGAAACTGTTCCCATTGGTGGAAGAGTCGAGAACCAGAGGACACAGATTTAAGATGATTGGCAAAAGAACCAAAGGCGACATGAGGAAAAACTTTTTTACTCAGCGAGTGGTTAGGATCTGGAATGCACTGCCTGAGAGGGTGGTGGAGGCAGATTCAATCGTGGCTTTCAAAAGGGAATTGGAGAAGTACCTGAAAGAAAAAAAATTGCAGGGCTACGGGGAAAGGGCGGGGGACTGGGACTAGCTGAAATGTTCGACGGGCCGAATGGCCTTCTTCTGTGTTGTACCCATTCTGTGATTCTATGTGATCTGTCACCGACATAGTCAAAGGGTGAATATTTGTGGGGTTTTGGGGGGCAGGGGCGGAGGTGGAGGGGGCTGGGGTGTTAACGAGGAGTTCAAACACCCTCCAAAAATGTCTATGTTTTTTTTATTGGACAACTGCTCCTTTGGAAAGAAGGTTCCTTCGATCACTCGATAGAAACACAGAAACAAGGAATGTTCTTCCTGAATTCCACAATTCAACCGGTGAAAGCCCATTGGTTGGGGTTCGTTTCTGCACCAGGATGGTGCAGTGAATAGTTAGTGTGGTTATTGATAGACTAGCCACTGTTAACCAGCACTCGAAATTCATGCTTCAGAGCTTTGGCCCAACAAAACTGTTTTTAGTTGAATTGTTAGATTAATGAAAGTGTTGAAGTTTCTATCCGAACATTATTGTGAAATTCCGATTGGAAAAATCCACCTATTTAAATAGTTTAGACTGGTCTGGCTCTTTCGAAGAGCTCTCCAATTAGTCCCACTCCCCCCTGCTCTTTCCCCACAGCCCTGTGAATTTCTCCCCTTCCAGTATTTATCCAATTCCCTTTTGAAAGTTATTATTGAATCTGCTTCCACCGCCCTTTCAGGCAGCGCATTCCAGATCACAACAATTGCTCTGTGTTGTGCTCGGTTGTATATCAGTGAGCAAAGTTCAAGGTAGGGCTGATTAGCGGTCAGCGAGTGTTTTACGGATGTCCGACTCCTAGCTGAGGAATACCGACTTTACTGTGCAGAGCGGTGACTTGGTTTCGGAGAAGCTCGGTGCACAGGTGAAGCTGCCGGGTTTCTGACTGCTCGTGGTGCCACAGGATTAGATCGCTGGTCTGCAGTGCGTTTAAAGTCGCCACCTGATTCAAAGAGAAGACACGTCACTAAAACCACTCACTGGAGGCTCGGAATAACGTCCCGTCATTAATCGCCTCAACAAGTTGGCCTCCGCTCAATAGAGCAGCCCTTTCTACCCGATAAACCTTCACTGTCCTCCATAGAGTGCTGCACTGTCGGAGGGGCAGTACTGAGATAGTGCTGCACTGTCGGAGGGGGAGTACTGAGGGAGTGCTGCACTGTCGGAGGGGCAGTACTGAGATAGTGCTGCACTGTCGGAGGGGGAGTACTGAGGGAGTGCTGCACTGTCGGAGGGGCAGTACTGAGGGAGTGCTGCACTGTCGGAGGGGGAGTACTGAGGGAGTGCTGCACTGTCGGAGGGACAGTACTGAGGGAGCGCTGCACTGTCGGAGGGGCAGTACTGAGGGAGCGCTGCACTGTCGGAGGAGCTGTACTGAGGGAGCGCTGCACTGACGGAGGGGCAGTACTGAGGGAGCGCTGTACTGTCGGAGGGGCAGTACTGAGGGAGTGCTGCACTGTCGGAGGGGCAGTACTGAGGGAGCGCTGCACTGTCGGAGGGGCAGTACTGAGGGAGCGCTGCACTGTCGGAGGGGCAGTACTGAGGGAGCGCCGCACTGTCGGCGGGGCAGTACTGAGGGAGTGCTGCACTGTCGGAGGGGCAGTACTGAGGGAGCACCGCACTGTCGGAGGGGCAGTACTGAGGGAGCACTACACTGTCAGAGGGGCAGTACTGAGGGAGCACCGCACTGTCGGAGAGGCAGTACTGAGGGAGCGCCGCACTGTCGAAGGGGCAATACTGAGGGAGCGCTGCACTGTCGGAGGGGCAGTGCTGAGGGAGCGCCGCGCTGTCGGAGGGGCAGTACTGAGGGAGCGCCGCACTGTCGGAGGGGCAGTACTGAGGGAGCGCTGCGCTGTTGGAGGGGCAGTACTGAGGGAGCGCTGCACTGTCGGAGGGGCAGAACTGAGGGAATGCTGCACTGTCGGAGGGGCAGTACTGAGGGAGTGCTGCACTGTCGGAGGGGCAGTACTGAGGGAGTGCTGCACTGTCGGAGGGGCAGTACTGAGGGGGCGCCGCACTGTCGGAGAGGCAGTACTGAGGGAGCGCCGTACTGTCGGAGGGGCAGTACTGAGGGAGCGCTGCACTGTCGGAGGGGCAGCACTGAGGGAGCGCCGTACTGTCGGAGGGGCAGTACTGAGGGAGCGCCGCACTGTCGGAGGGGCAGTACTGAGGGAGCGCTGCACTGTCGGAGGGGCAGTACTGAGGGAGCGTTGCACTGTCGGAGGTGCCGTCTTTCAGATGAGATGTTAAACTGTGGCCCCGTCTGCAAAATATTCCATTAAAATTTTTTTTGTGCGCTGCCCATTCATAATACTGCGCAGGCGTGGTATTTCCCATTTAAAAGCCGGTGATCCGGCTGCGCAGGAGCTGCCGAGCACTGTGCTGCCACGCAGCCTCACACCTTAATCGGCACACTGCCCATCTGCTCTCTCAGGTGGATGTAAAAGACTGCAGGGCACTATTTCGAAGAAGAGCAGGGGAGTTATCCCGGGTGTCTAGGGCCAATATTTATCCCTCAACCAACATCACTAAAAAACAGATGATCTGGTTATTATCACATTGCTGTTTGTGGGAGCTTGCTGTGCGCAATTTGTCTGCCGCGTTTCCCACATTACAACAGTGACCACACTTCAAAAAGTACTTCATTGGCTGTAAAGAGCTTT